>JUFY01019688.1:0-18438 GCA_001855655.1 Leptopilina clavipes | reverse complement strand
ATCTTCTTTAAACTTCTAGTAATTTTTGGCACGGAACGTTAAAGAAAATATTACTAGAGTTTCATTACTCGAGTAACTATTACATTGAGTAACTAACCGCTTTTCTAAAACTTTAGTAACTTTTCCAAATAAGCGGATAATTTGTAAAAGTTACTAGAGTTTCCATCTATTAGTAGAAAGATTCAAGTAAATACCAATTACAATCTCAACGTTGTTACAAGAAATTAAACATTTTAAACTAAATAAATTTGAACTAGGAAATATACTTTTAGATTTCCCCTATTTTAACCCCTTTTTTAAATTGAAATTTCCCCTTTTTTTAAACCATTTTATGCTGTGAAGCCTGTAATAATTAACTATAGGCTATAATAATTAACTATTATACGTACGCTATCAGTGACGTATGGAGCAATCGAATGTGCGCAAATTCCAAAAATATGAATCAAAGCAATGCCTTGAGCTCGTACGGGTGTTGGTAATAATTCGGCCGCGTATTGTAGACCTACATTGGCTGCCATGTTGAGACAAAATCGAGCTAACACCGACATGGTTAGAATAGCAGTATCTAAATAGAAACATTATTTATTTGAAAAAAAAAATATATATATATATATAAAACTTTTTATCTGGAAGAAAATTTTATTTGATAAAAACTTCTTACCGTGAACTAAAACTAATTCAGCATAACTAAAAAGCATTGTTAGTGTCATTGTGACGAATGAACAAAATCTTCGCCCCCAGCGATCTAGCAACAATGTCAACAGCAATCCAGCAGGAAGTTCTGTGGCACAAGCCAGAGAGAACGAAACAAATACCGATGTTTTCAATAGTTTCAGCGAGTACACATGCCCATCAAACGCAATCACTGTCAAAGTCCTAAATAAAATTCTTTTGTTTTACTGAAATATAACATTAATATAGTACTGCTAAATTAAATTTTTTTTCAATATTATAAAAATTATTTTGTAATAATAATTCTCTTCAGGATAACTTTTATTGCAAAATTTTTTTATATACCATAATAATTACAAAATAATTTTTTTTTATATTACCAGAGAGCTACAAGTAGTATAACATTTTTTGCCAGACGCGGTGTTTTAAAAAGATTCAAGAGAGTTGCAGATTCCTTTTCTTTATACGCAGCCTTTACATTTAACTGAAAAGAAAATTCACCATTTAAAAAAACACTTTCTTTCTGTTTTAAAAATATATATATATTTTTTGGTTAATTCTTACTGAAAATATTTCGTAAACTCGTGGATTTGGATTCTTGCCATTAACTTTGGCAATTTTTCTAAGTTTCATCAAGACTTTATCTATCTTTCCATTCGAAATGAACCATCTATTAAAAAAGGGGGAATCGATTTTTAAAAAATTTCGTGTAATATGAGAGAATTTTAATGGTCTTTTGTCACGAAATGGTGAATGTTACCTTGCACTTTCCGGTAAAATCCAAGGAGTAACTAAGGATAAAAAAAATGGCACCGAAATAACATATGCAAAATGTCGCCAATTTGCAACGTAATAAGCTATCCAAGGTATGGCTGTAGTTGCAATCGCGAAATATATTCCAAATGCAACATTAACTACCATGGTACGTCTCTTTACAGCCATATATTCCATAACTATAATTAACAATTAAGAAATTATTATTATTATTATTTGATGCTGAAAAAATTTCACGAAATATTATATTATAGTAAATTTTATTATTCTAAATTTATATTTGAAATGTTTACCAATGATGAGAGGGATATTGATCACATTGTCAAAGGCAAAACCGGAAAAGAATCTGCAGAGAGCAAACGACCAGAAAGCACCAGTATTTGCAGATGCAATGGTCGCAATTAATGCCGCGATGTTGCAATATACTACAGCTGGAATTCTCCCTTTGTGATCGGCAATCCATCCAAAAAGAAATCCTCCAATGATTGAGCCACAAAAGAATATTGCTTGAGCCGTGGAAATTAAATATGAACGGTCGCATACCCAATCTAGCTAAATCGTTAACTGTCACTATACGTTACCAATTATTATTCGTAAAATATGAAAATTCTTTTCGAAAATTTAGAGATACTTTTATATTCTTTATTTTGTAGTTTTTAATGACGAGAAAGCCGAATTAGCATCATGGCGCGCGCATATGAAAAGTGGGGATAACCAATGAGAAACAATTCACTATCCCCACCAATCCTCTTCCCTAACGACGCTAATTCGAATTTCAATCATTTTTTATTATTTTAATATTAATCTAAAATACACAAATAAAGAGTTTTTTCTTCTAAATTTTCACTATTTTCGTTATAATTGTTCAAAAGTTCTTCACCTCAGCTCCAATACTTGAATATGGTATTTGAGTGAAATTGTATTCCCATCGTTCGCATGGAACTGTTCTATTTGTTTTCCATAGGGACGAATGAAAGTTTCTATTGATTTTTAGAAGTGATGTAAAATTCAAATCCTTACGATGACATGTGTCATAATATGGATAATCATTTACTCGTGGAATCCCAGCGATAATTCTGTAAATAAAAAATAAGACAAAATATAGAATACAAATATAATACAAAGCTTCCTCCACGAGGAATAAAAATTAATTTTGCTTTAATTTAAAATTTTTAATTTCTTACCGATTCTGAACTGAAAGATGTTGTAATTCATCTATTTTACACCAATGTTCTTGAGGAACGAGTGTTAAAAAAAATTGTGCGAAATATAAAACTGCATATGATACACTAAAGGGAATAAGGGCCAACATAATTAGCCATTGATATCTTCCAAAATCTCCTACGCATGGTAACATGTCATCAAAAGTTTCATATTTTGGTTTTAAGGCTGTATGTTCATCCGCTTCCTTATCCATATTCTCTTCGCTCGTTTTATTATCACTATTCTGCTTTGCTTCACTGAAAATGATACTTTTTTTTATCAGTTCTATATTAGAAATTCTACAATTTTTTCATTTACAGTCAGATCTCAGAATTCTATTTGAAACTGCCACAAACGCCTATAACTAATAACGTTATTACAATTATTGATTTAGAAAAATTTATTTATGCTTAATGCTAATAGTTGCTGACGTCACGTGACAGTTAGAGTTATGCATAAATAAATTTTTTAACCAATAATTATAAATTTTTATCTTTGTAGTGATAATAGTGATAATGTACAAAATTATTTATCAACTGTGTACTAAGTAACAAATATTTAAAAAATATAAAATACGTTAATAACTGGAAATATTGTCACTCAGGCAAGTGAAGTTTTTATTTTCTTCAGACGTTTAAAAAGTGGTATCAGAGGCAGTTAAACTGCACGCAAAAATATTTCTCAATGATACAAAAGATATTTTATCAAATCTAAATAATTTTAAATTGTGAAAAAATTTGTAATAAGTTGCTGTTTTTTTGCCATTCAAGTTGAGAACAATGCGCACGCAACTAGTGGAAATTGGTGGGAAGGGGACAAGTGCCAATCAGAGAGTGTTATCCCTACTCCAGGCAGATTGTTCTCAACCTAAAAATTAATATCCATAAAATGAAACAATACTAGTCTTGAAAATAATTTCCTTTTTTTCATATTTGCAAGAAATTTGACACAAATTTTAATTTTAGACGGTTTGAAAAATTAAAAAAAAGTTTTTTAACAGTGATAAATGTTAAGTAACTCAAAGTGAATTGTACCATATTATACTAGTTATAAGGATCAGTCATGATTTCTAATAAATCTAAGTTCAAACTTCAAGGACAAATTTATTAAAACAATTAGACCTAAGATAAGTTTTCATTAATAGGTCAATAGTTTTGAGAACTCAGCAAATTTTAATTCCATCTGTTATACATGTGCACTATAATATTTAAATTTTTACTTGAAACAAAATTTTTTTTTGAATGTACTTTTTTTAAATCTATTGCAAAAATATCGAAACCAATTAAAAGTATTCTTCGCGTGTCATTTAGAACAATATAGCTCGTTACTGCTTTCCGAATATAAACTATACTTCGATTTTTAAATAATAGTTGAATGCGGCAAAGAATGTCTACTATCAAAGACAATTGAAACTAATATATATGCATTTTTGTTTTGGGCTTATTGCGTGCTGATTGGAGTGTATTCTACTCGCCAATATATATATAAAAACCTTCCATGATAGCTTGTTAAAAAAAATTTTTTTTCTTGCATTTAAAGTGACCATGAATACTTAAAATAACTTTAAAAAGTATTTGCATATTTTATTGTCTTATTATTGAATTTATAATTAGTACTCTGCCAAATAAGTTTAATTAAAAGCTTTCCTCATTCCTTACTGTACATCTGTTTTTGAATTATAATATATTTGTTTTTTTTTTTTAATTTTCCAATAACAATTGGCGCCTATAAAAATACATTTTAATCGATACATTATATGAATTAATAATTGATCAATTTTATTTTATTTTTTGCATCTCTAAATTATTTATTTCATCTCAATATGTGTAAATTAATATTACTTTAATTATTATCTCAGTGAATATTATACTTGTGCTAATTCGAACAAGATTTAAATAAAATAAAATAATGTTAACGCTATGTTCTTACATTACACAATGAATATTTTATTATGGACATATTTATATATTTATTAATTATTTTAAGAATAAGTATTAAAATTTTTTAAATAAAAGATTCCATTTTGCATAATTAAAAATAATATATCTAAAATCAGGTGTTATCTTTTAGGGAATGTTAATGTTCTCTTATCTATATGACAAAGGAAAGAATTTTTATATTTACACCAAAGACTACGAATATTTAAACAATATGATTTAAAATTATGTTTCCGTTTACAGTTATTTTATTTTATATGAATTTTTTTTCGAATTTTCATTTAGCACAATATAATGCATTTTGTCGAAAAATAATTTTGATGGATTTTTTGTATGGTAGGTATAACCGGGGTAAAATGGTATTAAGACAAAAAATCTCTTTCTAAATTATTCCAATGTTTGCATCAGTTAAAAACTTAAAAATTATAATAAATTGAAAAATTGGAGAAAAATTTTAAAAAGCCTTTTTACCCCGGCTATATTCTGATCAATTTACATATTAGTTTTTGTCACTGACAAAGTCATTTAGTCATTTCAACGAAAATTTTGTTTAAAAACAAACAATTATTTCATTGACAATATATTTTGTTTTTGAAACAAAAACTTTGTTTCTAAATATCAAATAATTTTGTGTTGCAACTGTCAAATTATTTGGTTGAGGTCCAACAAAATTTTGCTTGCTTGAAATAAATTTATTTTTCATTTTTCCTTATAATTATTGAATTATATATTAATATGCTGAAGAATAATTAGATTGTTGAACAAGAAAATTAATAAGTGCATATATCGAAAATAGTATATAGGTGCAACTTAAAATCTCAGTTATAAAATAGACTATTGCGCCAATGACCTACAATCAATCCTCACACGTTTCTCTCGTCTATGTGCTTCGTGAGGCAAATATCGATTTCAATAGACGACGCTTACCGAATGAAAACAGAAATATATATTAGTTTAACATGGAAAAATCAAAATTAAATTACACTGTATTCAGAAATCACGTACTGCCTCAATATGAATGGGATTAATTTTACGTCATTTATTTGCACTTGTGAAAAAAATCCATAAAATCAAATTACACTTTTCTTGATATACACGCAACAATAATAACATTTACAATGGGCTTGTAAAACGATATTAATTAATCATTATATTAATTAGGAAAAAAATTTTTTTGATTACTTTTCTCTTCTTGTGAATCGAATATCAGTAAATTCAACGCTGCCAAATATTTCCATGTTTGAAAATTGTTTCTTGTGTTCGATAAGAAAATTTGTAAATTAATTTTGATAAGATAGGTGAGATGGATTTTCTTCCTGTCTTTCTTTTTTTTTATAACGTTTTTAAATTTTATATTTATAAAAGAAAACAGTATTTCGCGTACGAGGGTGCGAGCACAACTGCCGGCCTTTTTTATTTTTCACTTACTATACATTTTCATGGTCATGTATTCTGAGGCTCCGAATGTGTATACCTCTTGCAGTACACTGTACTAATTGTTGACTTATCACGCTTATTTATGATAATAATTAAATTTTTCTCACTTTCTTACACTCTTTATAATAATTATTATTTTATCTTCAATGACAAACATTACATGTAATATAAATAATTTATACTTGAAAATTTTTCCAGTTTTAACTAAATTATGTTATAAATAATTGATTGCTAGTAATTAGGATTGTGAGGAGATGGTATGTTAATAGGAAAAGATGATATTTCATCTTGGAGAGATGAACATGGAAAAATAGAGGAGCATTGACGAAGAGAGGAAAATAGAATTGGGAAGATAGATGGGGTGGAAAGAATTTAAAATGGAAAATAAATTCGAGAAAGGAGAAGGAAAAATGTGTAAGAGAATGGAAAATTTGAGGAAAAGAGATTGGTAAAGATGGTAGAGGAGGAGGAGAAGAAGAGAAAAGGGTGGAAAACGAAGGAAAGGAGGTTTAGAAGTGAAAATAGGGAATTTAACAAATTGGAGAAGATGATAAAGGAGTGAATTAGAAAGGAGGAAAAGATATCATTATGAATGGAGAAGGAAAAGAGGTTTAGAAATGAAAATAGGAAATAGTGTCAAGAGAAAGAGAGAAAATGCGGGAAATATTGTAGTTAGGAGTATGAAAGTGGGTTGGAAGAAGGTAAAAATATTATTGGAAAGTAATGGTGCAAAGGTAAATAGCAGAAGGGTAAAAAGGGTAGAAATAGAGGATAAGGAGGAACCTAATTTTTGGTGGTAGAGTAAGAAAATAAAGGGTAGGAATAGAGGATAAAGAGGACCCTAATTTTTTGGTGATGGAGTAAGAAAATAAAGGGTAGGAATAGAGGATAAAGAGGAACCTAATTTTTTGGTGACGAAGTAAGAAAATAAAGGGTAGGAATAGAGGATAAGGAGGAACCTAATGTTTTGGTAGTAGAGTAAGGAAATAAAGAATAGGAATAGAGGATAAAGAAGAACCTAATTTTTGGTGATGGAATAAGAAAATAAAGGGTAGGAATAGAGGATAAGGAGGAACCTAACGTTTGGTGGTAGAGTAAGAAAATAAAGAATAGGAATAGAAGATAAAGAGGAACCTAATTTTTGGTGATAGAGTAAGAAAATAAAGGGTAGGAATAGAGGATAAGGAGGAACCTAATGTTTTGGTGGTAGAGTAAGAAAATAAAAAATAGGAATAGAGGATAAAGAGGAACCTAATTTTTGGTGATGGAGTAAGAAAATAAAGGGTAGGAATAGAGGATAAGGAGAAACCTAATTTTTTGGTGATGGAGTAAGGAAAATAAAGGAGAAAAGTGGGAAGTAGTTAAAAAGAGGGTTGAGATTATAGCCATAGATAAAAAATAAAAAGAAGAGAAAGTTAAAAGAAGGAAAGGATGTGAGGATTCATGGGATAAGAGAGTAAGAGAAGACATGGGAAGGGTGCTAAAGAAGGAATAAAGAAAACTATGAGATGTTGGGTAAAGATTGTATTTAAGTGGATGGGGTAAAATGGTTAATGAATCAAGATACTAGAGAGGTTGTCAAGGAAATATTATATGAGTATATTTGTTGAAGGAGGAAAGAAAAGGAGTATTTAGGAGGAAGTACAATAAAGTGACAATGGATTTTAGGTTGCGAATGGTTGGTCTAATTTTTCATTTAGCAAAGGAAGTCTAAAATACGTTTGAATGATTTTTTATCATTGCTTGCAACTGACACTTGTTACTTGTTGACGCAACAATTAAATTTATTGCGCCAACAACTGATTCATTCTTAAGTCGATTAAATTTAATTTCTTTCAGAAAAAAATCAATTTGCAAACTAGATTTAAAAAGAATGGATTGTTTTTACAATTACGAAACAATATTAATAATATTTCATTTAATTAATTAGAATATTTGTCTAATTAATTAAATAATTCAACAATAATAATTTGTTGAACAAAAATCTATTAAATTTGTTATAATTATCGTTTTCTAGTCAATTACTGAAATAATTCTCAAACATTTCTTCTGAATTCAATAATTAATAATAATTTTTATTCTAAAATTATGATGATGATGATGATAATAATATTCTGCTCTTACCTTTCGTTTATTAATGATTTCACTAAATACTGTTAAATGTCTTATTAAAATGAACACACAATTATTATTTTCGAATGGAAAATAAAATGACGAGAGAATTATTTCATTGGTATCGATTGAAAATTAATAACTTGTGTTATGCTCGACATCTAAGCTGCGTATGTAAAAGGAAAGTAATAAGAAAAACATCCAGAGGATTCGAATTACATTTGGATTATAATGATCAAGTGTTAGAGAGTAATAGTATTCTCACTTTCACACACACACACACAAACTAATATTTCTCTCTCATTGAATTGCGAAGTAAATATATCTTTATAACTGCATAGGTTAAAAGGTTGACTCGAAATTTCAAATTGAGACAAGGAAACAGGAAATCAAAGTACAAACTAATAATAAACATTTATTATTATTCATTAATTACCTCACTATATTTGTTACAACAATCATTATTGAATATGAAAATTCAAGAGAAAAGATAAACAATTGATTAAAATTAAATAAAGCAAATAAAATACTTAACGTATTATCAATTAATTTTATTGTGTAAAATGTTTATACAAAATTGGTATTATATAATATACAGATCACAAATGTGGAGTTGAAACTCCTTCACGTGTGCAAAATAAAAAGCTTTAAATATCTTGAAATTTTTTTTTTAATAATTTCATACAGTCGCTTTTTTCAATTATTTCATAAAAAAAAATTTACGCTTTTTATAAACGTATTTATAACAGTAATTTTATTAACATCTTGTTAATCTTATTTAATAAGATGTAATTTTTTTTTATGAAAAATATAAATTTAATAAAAAATTGATTTCACTCATTTCCAGTCTACATTTGCTCTCATTATTGAAAAAGTGTAAATCACCTAATAATTGAAATATTTTAAAAAAAGTTTTAATTTGATGATTTTTATTTATGTTTTAAAAAATATAGGAATTTTTTTAATGTTTGTTATTCAATTAGAACGAAATAATAAGCGATGAATCGTGTCTTTAAAGAATCTTTTATATGGCAAGATTGATGATAACATTTAATAAAATGTTAAAATTGGTTTTTTAAAAAACAAATTTTTGAAAAAATTTTTTGAAAAATTTGTCCTAATTTGTTTTTAAAATTTTTTTTAAAATGAACTCAGACATTGCTTATTTCTATAATGAATCTTGAATTCCCATAAATTATGGGAATCGTAAGTTTTAAAAATTCCTTTTTATACAATGATTACCACTAATACATTATTACAATTTTGGCCTTGCGTGATTTAAAATTGTCCATTATTATTAAGACTTAAGTGAACATTGTGTCCTTCGCTTTCAAATGCACACGTCACAGCTCGTTATTGTAGAATACGAAAAAAAATCCAGATCGTTTAACAATAAAATTACTATTACTAGTAATTATAAAATCCTTTTTGTAAAAATACCTTCGTCATACTTTCTTCATTCTCATATACGTGTCTAATAAAAAAATATATATTACACTATAACGAAGAAGCAGTTTCAAAAAATCGAAGAAGAAAATTCGTCATCTTTTTCAATATTTAGTTATATAATAATTAATAATAAAAGTGATGTAATACAATTTGAGTTTCGTTTATCACAAATTCTTTTTTCAAAATGGTTCCATTGATTATAATTAATGTTATAATCTTGCTACCTCGATTATTGGTGAATTGAGACTTTTTCGTGATCTCACACTTGACCTTTGTATCATGCTACTTCTCAAAGTTTCACCGCGTAGAGATGCTCTCATCGAAGCTCGAATTGAAGCTCTCTCAATGGCTCTTTTCATTGGTGGTAGAGGCGCTTCCTCATCTTCCGCTTTTCTGGAATAATATTCAATTGAAATTTGAAAATAAAAGAATATTTTTTTAAAAGAGAAAAAAAATACTGAAATATTTCAACAATATTGAGAATGAAAAAAAGAAGAAAATTTTCCTACTTCATTAAACATGGCATATCCCAAATGCCTTGATCTCTTCCAAAGTCCTCGCCATCTTGAAGTGTTTGCGGAAGGTCCTTATCAAGTGTTTCAGGCAAAAGAAGAGAAAGAATTCCACCTAGAATTCCCAGTGTTCCAAGAACAAGAAGTGGTAATACGGGCGATACGAAATCCAAATAAACCACAAATGGAGCAGCAATGCTGGCTACATATCCCATTATGTGAATTAGCGCAACACCTTGAGCCCTAACAACAGTTGGTAATAATTCAGCTGCATATTGTAAGCCAATGTTGTACGATATGTTCACGAAGAATCTTCCCATTATTGCCAAAGTTGCTGCATAAATATCTATAGTGGAAAATTAAATTGAAACATTAAAGCTGCCCTAGTTTTTACATCTGTGACTTTAATTCACGAAATATGAATTTTTATTTACTTTTCCTTTTTTTTTTTGCGAAAAAAGTACTTACGGTCGGAAACAGTGCAAGCCCAAACGCTAAAAATGCCTGATACTACCAAAGAACCACAAGCCAACCACCGTCGACCCCATCTATCTAAAACTAGGGTGAGAAGCGTATCCGCCGGAAGTTCCGTTGCTGATGCGATAGTGAACGTGACAAAAACGTCAAGCCCGAGATTATTCACATTTCTCACGTGACCATCGAATACCAAAGATATCATCATCCTATCAAATCGAGAATATTATTATTATTATTATTATTATTATTATTATTATTATTATTTTCCCTATAATCCTTTGATCTAAAACTACTAATTAATATTCTGTTAAATATTGCTAGGCATAAAAAATATTCCTAGGGGCATAAAGAACCATTTTAATCCCTTGGGTCCTGTATAAATTTTACTCTATCTCATCATGAATTTTAAAATCCAAATTCCCTTCTTAAATTATTTTCCCAACGTAATTATTTTAGTTGGTAAAATTTTGACAAAGAATATTCTTTCATTACCTGTTACACTGAAAAAAAATTTTATTTGATTCAAATAATGAACTACTTGACTATTATCAAATAAATATTTTTTTGTATCAAATAAATTTTATTTGAGCCAATTAAATGGTATTTAATGTAAGTACAGAAATTATTGATTCAAATAAAAATTATTTGGTACAAGTAAAAATTATTTGGTTCAAGTAAAAATTATTTGGTTCAAGTAAAAATTATTTGGTTCAAATAAAAAATTATTTGGTTCAAGTAAAAATTATTTGGTTCAAGTAAATATTTATCTGATAATATAATAATCGATAATAGATAATATTAATCCATTATTTGAATCAAATATAAATTTTTTTTCATGTGTAATAAACTTACCAAATTAGTATGAGAAGCAACGTAATATTGCGAAGACGTGGTGTTCTGAAGAGATCCAAAACTGAATAAGACTTGCCAGCTTCCTCTTCTTTTTGTATTCTCGCACATGATTCCTGAATATGAAAATATTTCTCAATTAGAAGTAATTTCTTGATATTATTAATGTTTGATACATAATTATTAGTCTACGTCTTTTATTTTCATCAGAAATAGAATTTTTTTCTGCAACATGCAAAAGTATGGCAAATATTACTTATTTGTAATATTTTCCAACTATATGATGTAATTTTTTTCTATAAAATAAAACGCATCAATTTGTATCGAGTGATTAATTATTATGATTGTATGTAAATGAGAAAGAAAAACAATTTCTTGGCCATTTGTGTATTGTATTTTATCTTGAAAATTACTTGTTTAATTAACCGTGCTTATGTTCTTGATTATGTTAAAAATCGTTTATTGTTTGTAAAACAATTTATTTTAAAATGCTGATGACTGTACACTGAAAAGAAAATTTATTTGATTCCAATATTAACCGATTACCTTGTCTATTATCAAATAAATATTTACTTGAATCAAATAATTTTTATTCAAATTAAATAAAACAGAATTGAATCAATAATTTCTGTCTTTGAATCAAATGCCATTTAATTGACTCAAATAAAATTTATTCGACTCAAAGAAAACTTGTTTGATAAATATTTATTTGATAATAGTCAAGTAATTCATTATTTGAATCAAATAAATTTTTTTTCAGTGTATCCATTTACCTTAAATTCATCATAAATATTGTCAGGTACTTTGGTACCATTGATTTTTTCGAATTTCTTTAATATTCTAATTGCCTTGTCCACTTTTCCTTGACTGACAATCCACCGGGCACTTTCGGGCACCAACCATGGTGCCGCAATTGCCAAAACTAATGGCATTGAAGTGACCAATGACGTCATTCTCCAATCAGCCAAAAAATACGCAATCCATGGCAATAAACATGCTGCAAATGTGAAAAAAATTGCAATCGACATGTTCGCCACAAATGTCCGCCATTTTGGTCCCACGTATTCCAGAACTGAAAAAAAATGGAAAAATTAATTTTCCTTTAAAAAAAAAAAAATGGTGTCTCAATTGTTTTGTTTGGTCAATGACTAATTTTTAGCCATGGAAATAAATAAAACTATCTAAACGCCCTTCATCGTAATTTTTTTTTTCATAATACAGAAGAAATTTTTTTTTCCACATATATTGGATCATATAAACAATAATAATGCAAACAAACTAGTATAATTTGAAAAATATAGAATTTTATTTTGAAAAAAAAGTGTGCATATACTTCTTTAGTGCCCTATAAAATGTGTAATTTCCAATAATATTGTTTGTTTTGCAACTCTATTAAAACTGAAACATTTGAAGGTTTCAGCACAGGAAGTTCATACAGTAAAATTTGCGCTATAAAGAAGAAAATAAATCCTGCCATAAATAGAATTTTATACAAATATATTATTTATTTTTAAAACCAAATACATATATTTGTTGTTAAATATAATTTACAAGAGAAATTTTTCGCGAGACTTTTGCTTAAAGTTCAGTTCTGCATTATTGCATTTGAATCAGTAAAATTTCACTGATAATTTATGCAATTTTATAATTTAATATTATAAAATTATAACATTATAATATTATAATTTACGCAAATTTAGAGAATATGCAGAAATATTGCAAAGTTTTTCTAAAAATTGTATTTTATTTGAAAATAATTAACGATCTTGTTGATATAATTTTAAGTGGAATATATATTAATTCCTATTCAATTCAAAATACAAAAAAAAAAATGTTGCTAATAATTTGAAATCCATATTATTAAATTATTACTTTTGAAATATATAAAGTCAAAACGGAAATTAAGAAAAATGTGAGTTGCTAAGTAGAGGAAAGTTAATAATTTATTGATTATAAAACTTTTGGAACTTGAAAAATAATTTTCACGGAAAGAATAAATTAAAATTGATATATCCGCATTGGAAATAATGGAAAAGTTTTATTACGATTCTCTTGCATATATTCATGAATATGTAATGAACGGTATTTGAACATCAGGAGAATTAAAATTACTTTTAGTTTCCAAACTTTCATCTATTTTTCCCATAAAATGTTTCCTACCCTTATAAAAAAACAGAACTATTTACCACAACAATATTTATTATTTAATACATGTTTTTTTTTATTCCGTATTTGGTTATATTGTGAAAATGCTACTTCAGTTAAAAAAAAATTCTCTGCCGTGAAAGACGTTGAAAATTGTGTACTTTGAATATTGTTACTATTAAACAAATGGTGGGTAATATTCTAATTATATTAATTTAAAAAATATTCTAATTATATTAATTTAAAAAAAATCTTTTTCTCTTTTTAAAAAATGTTGAATAAAATAAAATTTTTTCAGTGATTGTCAAACTGAACGGTGAAATTGAATAATGGAGCCAACTAAACTATTATTAATTTGTTTAATAATGGTGAATTATAATCAAGTGAAATGTTCAAAATTTGAAGATTGGAGGAACATTTTGCAAAATAATTTAATAAATGACTTGAAACAATACCAAATTATACTTATCTTCGAAAATGATACAATTTTACGAGATTTCGATTTAAGAGGTATTGCTCCAAATCGATTGAATCCATCTCTTATATACACTTTAAATGATATCGAGAAGAAATTATCCGTTGATATGGAATCGTTACGTAATCCAGCGGACACGTCCTTCTTTATATTCATATTTTCATCCGAGATTATTGAATATAAAGGAATTATTTCATATTTAGTTAAACTCTCAAATCCGCAAATGCGTCCAAAATGTCTAATAATACATTTGACGACAAATAATTATAGATACGATGAATTAATGTACGATTTTTGGATAAATCAATTCAGTGATGTTACTTTATTGAATCCAATTATTGTATCAAATGAAACAAATTCATTGAAACTTGATCGAAGAATGGAAATTGGCCAATTACATAATTACAATATGTTTCATTCGGGTTATAAGAAAGTAAAAGCAAAGAGAAAAACAAATTGGTTTCCTGATAAAACGAAAAATTTGTATCAATATCCAATGAATGTTTCTGGACTATTTCGCGATCATGTTGATTTAAGTTGGTCGGATTCAAGTCTTTTACAAGTCAGTGGTGATTTAGTGTTGTTTAAAGTTCTCTCGCAAAAGATTAATTTTAAAATTAACTTCACGCGAAAAACTGATTTCCTACTGTTCCAAGGTTGTGAAAAGGAAAATTATAGATTTTCGGCATTAAAAGAACTCGTTAATAATGAAATTCAAATGGTTGTTAATCATATGATTAAACCTGGCAGAGGTTGTGAACGAGAACCATTTTTAATCAGTCAAATTATATCCGTGGAATGGATTACTGCAACAGTGCCTAGGAATTTAATCGGCGAAATGATCATTGACATGAAACATTTATTTTACATATTTATCACTAATGTTTGTACACTCATTGGAATAATGATTCTTGCCTTTGTTTTTAAATTTGACAAGAAAACTTGGAATGTATTTAACATTTTTTTGGTTATTTTGTCAATGTTCACGCCAAGTGAACCGCAACGTTTACGTGAGAAAATAATTTTTGGCTGTCTATTGCTTACGTGTCTCGTTTATTCGATTTATTTACACACAACATTGACAAATGTGAGCATTCGAAAGGAATACGAATTGCAAATTAATTCATTGGACGATCTTGTTAAATCGGAATTAACGCCAATGATCGACAAGAGAATGTACCTTCTTTCAAGACAAGCTTTAGAATCACACGTTCTATTCAATAAATTACTGGATAAAGCAAAATTTTATCAGGAAATGATGCCCATGGACAAATGCTTTCCCTATATGATTGAATTCAAAAATATCTCCTGTTTAGCCGAAATGAGAAATCCACGATTGTTTGAAAATTATTTCTCAACAAATTCATCGCGCATTGATGCAAAAATTGTACCCGAACGTTGGATGCCAAGTTTGACGGTATTTCTCCTCGAGCCTGGTTCAATATTTGCGAAACGTTTCAACGATATTATTCTTAAATTAGTTGAAAATGGTTTAATTGAAAAATGGAATATTCGCTCAAAATTTAATCTTTATCCGACGGAAATTATCGATCAGCGAATTGAATCATCGACAAAATTAATGGAACTTCTTATTATTATTCTAATATCGGGATATGCGACCTCAACAATTGCCTTCATTGCCGAAATCGTTGTTTTCTATTGGAAGAAAAAGGATAAGATTTTATTTCAAAGAAGAATACCAACAAGAAGAATAAAACGGAAAAATGCTTTCTCACGATTCATGTTATTGATGAAGAAGAAAAAATTGAGAATTAAATTGAGAAAAGTAAAATTAGATGAATTAAAATTAAATAAAATAAAATTGAATAAATTAAAATTGAATAAATTAAAATTGAATAAATTAAAATTAAATAAATTAAAATTAAATAAATTAAAATTCAAAAAATTAAGATTTGAAAATTGTCAAACTAACATTCATCTTCCTAATATGTTTAATCGATATTTTGCAAAAAAATAAATCCGCAAAAAAAACAATTGCTTCCTCTCTCTGCACACTAAAATTTAAATCAGGGGGAAAAAATTTAATCTTTTTATTTTCAATTACTGGAATCAATGCAACCTCGTCTGTTTCCGGTGTGCCAAGTGAGAAGCAATAATTTGCAGAAAAATATCCGCGTCTAACAAACGGAACTTGCGTCGAAGGTTCATTTACAACGTCATTAACATCGAATCACGCACCGTTAATCACAAAAGAACTGTAATTTTATTTGCGCACATCAATTTCCGCAATTTTTGAATTATAACAATTTTCAAATCTTATTTGTCTCGATATGTATGTAATATATCAATTTTAAATTCCTTTTCTTGAAACTAATAGTTGGGGGCCATCCATAAACTACGTTATCAATTTAGGGGGGGGGGGGGGGGGGGGTAACGTACACTGAAAAAAAAATTTATTTGATTCTAATAATGAATTACTTGACTATTATCAAATAAATATTTACTGTAACCAAATAATTTTTATTTGAGTCAATTAAATGGTATTTGCTTCAAATAGAGAAATTATTGATTCAATTAAAGTTTATTTGATTGAAATAAAAATTATTTAGTAAGTAAATATTATTAAGTAAATATTTATTTGATAATAGTCAAGTAATTCATTATTTGAATCAAATAAATTTTTTCAGTGTAGTTTATGGACTTTAATCAATTTAAAAAATTGTAATTTTCTACCAATATTTACAACAATAAATTGAAATTGTACATTATGTAAATTTAAATTTACAGTTATTGTAATGATACATTTCTGTTATAAATTACAAATAAAATTTTAATTGTAAAATATAATTGTAAATTTTTATTGTAAAATATAATTGTAAATTTTTATTGTAAAATATAATTGTAAATTATAATTTTATTTTTCAATTATATCAATTTACGATAAAAGAATATCAATTTTATAAAATTCGATAAAAAAAATTCCATTGTAAATTGAAATAATATCAATCGCAAATGAAAGTAATAAATTTCAAATACAAATCACAATAATAAACTAGAAATTGCTGAATAATAAATTATTTATTTTAAATTAAAATTACATGAATTTACGATAAAAGATTTCATAAAATTCGATAATAAACTTCCATTTGTAAATTGAATTAATATTAATCGCAAATGAAAATAATAAATTTCAAATACAAATCACACTAATAAGTTAAACTATAGAAATTGCAGAATAATAAATTATTTATTTTAAATTACAATTATTTATATACAACCGGAAAAAAGTAATCTTCGTTTTAGCGGATTCTATTCGTTTTAATGGAATTTTTTCTTCTGTTTATTGCAAGGAAGTATAATATACTAATAAATATATTCTTAATTCTTAGAAGAAATGAAATAAACAGAAAAAATGAAGTTTTTAAACAAAATACTACTTGTTCATAAATAAAAATAATAGGAAAAATTGTAATCTGTAATTTTGTGATAAGTCATCTCTCTTTATTTTTCTGTCTTTGAACTCATGTCACATTGTTTTTTTTTAATACGAGATGAAGCAAAGACCTCGAGATAATATCTCGAATCATCGTAATAGTCGTAAAAACATTAATCGTTTGATTGTATTCTATTCTCTTTACCTGTCATCAGTTATGTAAACGAAGGAAATAATACTATTTTATGTATTAACTAACAATTGTTTACACGAGTAGAATTTCTGCTTGTTAAGAAATTTTACTATAAAATTCATTTATCATAAATTTCTTATTATGTAATTGCTATTTTTTATTTTTATTATTTTCTACTCATTATTGTATTTTTTACTTATTAATTATGTTTAATGTATTTTTATTTACAGACGCAGTTGAAAATAAAAAAAAGATTCTCTTAATTTTTAAAAGAAAATTTTTATCGTCCAGTAATTTTTTTTTTTTTCGTTAAAGAAAATCTTAACCGACACATTATTCTCTTGCCTGTTAAAAAATGAAGAAACTGATTATCTTTACAAAGCACTTTCAACGGAAGGATTTCACGAACAAGAAATAATGCTCTAGGTTGATTTTCTAAAAAAGAAAATGGGTTACAAGGTGAAAAAATAGGTCATGAATTAAGATTTAAGAATGGTAATTTATGTAATATATACATAATAATTAATTTATTAATTGTTAAAATTAGTTGTGAATTTTTAATACACACACACTGAAAAAAAAATTTATTTGATTCAAATAATGAATTACTTGATAAAAATAAATAATTATTCATATCAAATAAATTTTATTTGTGCCAATTAAATGGTATTTGATTCAAAATAGAGAAATTATTGATTTAATTCCGTTTTATTGGATTTAAATATAAATTATTTGGTTCAAGTAAATATTTATTTGATAATAGACAAGTAATTCATTATTTGAATCAAATAAATTTTTTTTCAGTCCAT
>JUFY01019686.1:0-17477 GCA_001855655.1 Leptopilina clavipes | reverse complement strand
AAAAGGCTAGAGAGAAAAAGAGTTGAAGGAGAACTGACGAAGCCGATTTTCTCGTCCTTCAACGTCGGCTACAGAACTGACGTGGCCGCGTATACCTGGCCGCCCTGTACAATGTTACCGTCTCGCCTGTAAATATCAAGATGGTAATCCTTACGATCGAATTAATTAGCGAATTACCCGAGAACAATAATTAACGGAATCTTATAATAATCAATTCCCCGTTTACGCGACGAACGAATTCTAGTCGTGCACTCTAGTGAGTCGATTCGAGTTTACCTAGAAGGAATCGACCCGGTTGAAGAATCAGGATTCTACCTGAACCTCTTGCCCGACGCGTAAGCTACGAAATTAAAGTCTAGGAAGGATCGCCTCAGGTAAAAGAGGAGCATCCTCAATTCACCTGGGGAATGAACAGGTAAGGAGTGATCTCAACGAATTCCTCACGTCGGAGCTCCGGCATATGAGTCATCTTTAATGGGGTGATTGACAGGTGAATGCTTTCTCTCGCAGATCGCCTACAGAGAGATTGCAGGGGTAGGTGTTCAAAGGGACGTCTCCGCACCCTCTCGTCGGAGCTTCCGGCAGAGAGTTAGTGGTGACTCCAGGAAAGGTGATCGCTTGAAGGAGGAGCGCCTTCAATTCAAGCGCACCTGGAAGGTGGGTGCTAGCAGAGAGATCACCTCTACTGCTAGTGGCATCGGAATATATGTGAGCTCGCCATCGATAGTCCAAGGTGCTCCTTGAGACCAGTCGTGAGACGAACTGACGAAAAACGACAAGACAGCGAGGTATATGGCTTCCTCGCTGCTGTCGAGGCGAATGCGCGTGGTAGGAGAGAGAGCGGCGCGGCTTGCGTGCGCGGTCGTTACTCTCTCCGCGGCTCGGTAAGCGAAGCCTACCTGTGCGACTGCACTCTATCGTTACAAGTATATAAAATAGTTAATAAAAATAGTTTTTAACTTCAGGTAATTAAAAATTAATCTTAAATCAAGAAAAAACTTTTCTAAATATAATCTATAGAAGATATAGAAGACAGGCTATCCTTTCCACTCTCATAAATTTCCGGTTGACGTTTTACTTTTTACTTCTCCATGTTATTTGACCCTAACTTGTAACTTTACAAATTAATGAAAGTGATTTTACTTTTGAATATGTAAATTTCGTTTTAATTTTTTACAGTGTAAGCACAAAAGATTCAGGCTGTGTTTACATGCATGCGTTCTAACGCAATTATTTGAGTTTTATATACTTCTGTCTTGTTACACTCATTGCTCAACGCAAATAATTGCGTCATAACACACGCATGTAAACGCCGCCTCATGTACGCGATAGAGATATACTTATATTCTTTTCTATCACATGCATCACGTTCGAGAATCTTTCCTCCTTAGGGCTTAAAGTCGGTTCTATAAGGTTGCTCACACAAGAATTGTCGGTGCTGTATGCCGGATATGTGTGTCTTATTCTATTTTATTAGTCTGTCTCTTTTTATCTCATTAGAAACGTATCTAGCACCCAGCACCGACAATCCTTGTGCATGCACTTTGAGGCCTAAGAAAAATAAATACGGACACGGATGCGAACGTAATACATGTGATAGAAAAGGATATAAGTATATCTCTATCACGTTCATGAATCTTTTGTACTTATGGTTATAGTAGAAGAACTGCCATACGTGTACGTGGAAGCGTGAAGTCACTAATCTTAATTTCAATCACCATAACACTCTACATTATAGTACGTGACGTGGATATGAACGTACTGACGATGCTATTTAGGTTGGAGCTTGTACGCATTCACGTCACCTTTCAAACGCGCCCATTAAGGCCAACGCAGAATGAATACGGATACGGGAACAGGGCTTGAGCCTGAAGTCCCATGGCACCGTTTGGCGTTGCGTTTTGTAACTAGACCATGAGTGCGAAAGTGATGCAGACATACATTCGTCTTGTTTGCACTCATAGCTTACTTCAAAACGCAACGCAAAACGCTTCCATGGGACATTACACTTAAGGATCATGGCAAAGCCGCCCTAACCTTCAAATACACGGGTAAATTTTCCTACCTTTTCCTGGGAAAATACGGATTTATCCAAACGTGAATCCTTTTGAATTAAATAAATAAAACACAAATCTAGTGCGGAAAGTCCATATGAAGCACAAACACTTGCGGAAAACATTAAAAAACGACAAAACAATCTGACACAATTGTGACACAAGAAAAACAAACGTGAAGTTGGCTCGAATAACTGATTCGATAGAGCAGAACTGTCGCAGAGATCGATATGTGAACAGAGGAACGGAATTGAACCGGCGCGAAAATTTGAAGTTGATAACGTACAATAAAAAAATTGTCTAAAAAACTAACTCTACAATAATTATAAAAATAATAATAATAATTATTATTATTATTATTATTACTATTATTATTATAATAAAAACTAAGAATAACGGAAAAGTCAAAATAATAATTAAAAAATTATACATATCAAATATTAATTTCATCTCTAAAAATTTTATTATTATTATTATTATTATTACTATTAATTAATTTTATTATACAAATTCATTGAATGAAACTTGTTGAGAAAGCTTCAACATCTTTATTGAAATTTTATTTGAAAATTGCTGAAGAAATTCAGCAAGCGAATTTTTTTGTTGAATGATAAAAAAATATGGACGCGAATTTTTATTTTGCAAAATGCTGAAAAAATTCAGCAAGCGGAATTTTTATTTGCAAATTACTAAAAAAATCAGAACGCGGAATTTTGTATCAAAATGCTTAAAAAATTAAGCACGCGGAAGTTTTTTTGAAAATGCTCAAAGAACTCAGCAAGTGGACTGGTTTTGCTAAATGCTGAAAAAATTCAGCACGCGTATGTTTTTTTTAATTTTTTAAAAAAATTGAGCACGCGAAATTGTTTCTGAAAAATGCTGAAAAAATCCAGCAAGCAAATTTTTTTTTTAATGCTAAGAAAATGAAGACACGATTTTTATTTTGCAAAATGTTTTAAAAAATTCAGCAAGTAGAATTTTGTATCGAAATCCTTCAAAAACTCAGGAAGCTAAATTTTTTTACAAAATCCTGAAAAAATTCTGCAAACGGAATTTTTTTGCTTTTTAGAAAAAGTAAGGAAGCGAAATTTTTTAGCAAAATGCTAAAAAAATTCAGCACGCGGAATTTTTTTCCATATTGCTAAAAACATTTATCACGCGGAATTTTTTTGAAAAATGCTGAAAAAATTTAGCAAGCGTATTTTTTTTGCAAATTGCTGAAAAAATTCTTTTAGGCAAAAGTAAATTTTATTTGGAAACAGTAAAACTTTATTTGAAAAATGGAAATTTTTACAGATTTCATTTCAGGTCCTATAAAAGATAAAAGAAATTTTTTGTTGAAATTATAAAAGCTTTTTTGAGAAGCAAGATATAAGAAAAATAGAAAATTTTCTCCTTTATCTTTTATGATGAACATTTAATAATGAAAATACATTTTTTTTATTTTTTGAATGTCAATAGATTCGATTGTTTCCACTTCGAAAATCTATAACTTTTATGCCTTGATATAAATTTTTGACTATTAATGTGAAATTTTAGATTGGAAATACAATTTTTTTTAAATTGATGTTTATTTATTTATTTACTTATTTATTTGTTTACAATGTAATCCTACTATAAAAATTGTTCACATTTTTTCTTCGAAATCCTATAAGACATAAAATGAATAGACATTTTTTACTGAAGATTTGTGAAATTTTACTTGATTTTTTCTTGAATCAAACTGGTTATCAAAACTAAAAAATTTCTCACTGCCTTTATAAAATCTCAGACGAGTTTGTTCATTTTTATCAGGAAATCAAATTTTTACGCCAAAAAAAATTATTGACTGAAATTGAAAAAAATATTATTTATGAGAAATAAAATTTTTTTTTTACATATGATACTATAATAAATATTACATATAAAAATTGCAAATGGAAAATACAATTTGCTGAAAATAAAAAATCGATATTTTTCTTAATTTTTATTTCATATGTAGAATACAAAAGTTAGTGAAACATGCCAAAAACTCACATGCCTCTCTCGTATTCTTTCAAATTATTATATTTACTAGCAAATGCGTGAAAATGTTCGAGGCTTGGAAACACCTGGATTAGGTTTCAAACAGGAATTTAAAACCTTCACCAAACGCTGGCAAAACGTTTCTTCATTCCTTGGGCAAAGCCCTGCATATAAACCTTTCCCAGGGTAGAATATTGGCTGTCAAACTTACACAATTTTTCGAAAATCTCCAACTTTCTAATACTATTGTCAATGCCTGGCTAAAAACGTGAACGTTTTTTCCCTGGTATTGCCAAGTATCTAAAAATTTTATTTTTTCTTTAAAAATAATTTTTTTACCCTTGGCTTTTCCTGAAAAAAACTTACAAGTCTTTTCCCAGACAGAAACAAGTATATCAGAAATTCTTTTTTTTTTTGTAAAAATAATTTTTTCCAGGCAAAGCCGAGTGTTGAAAAAATTATTTTATGCAAAAAAATAAAATTCTGAAATACTTGGTTTTGACTGGAAAAAGACGTGAACATTTTATCCTAGGCCATGTCAAGTGTTAGAAAGGTGGAAAATTTCGAAAAATTGTATAAGTTCAACAGCCAGTATTTTACCCTGGGAAAGGTGCATAAGCAAGACTTTATCTAGGAAATGAGAAAACGTTTTCCTAGTGTTTGGCAAAGGTTTTTAATCGCTCTTATAAAACCTTATTCCAGTATTCTCCAAGCGTCGAATATTTTTACGCGTGTAACTACAATATTTATCATCGGCATTAATAAATCTATTAACAAATAAAGTGAAAATTAAAATTTTTTAACTTTTTCTCATTCTGCAAGATATAAAATGTCAAATTTTCGAAATGATCAACATTTTTTCCTAAAAATATAAAGTTTTTATACGAAACAACGATAACACTGTAGCAACACTGTAAAAAAGAAGTATCTTATTTAGTGTCTACAACACCACTAGTGTTTTAATTTGAGAAACGTTTGGTGTATAAGACATCCAAAATGTCTCAAATAGTGTCTAAAATTAAGACAGTTTTTTATGTCCTGGACACTTTATAAGACGCTTCTTTTATACATTGTAAGAAACTAAAATTTTTCTTTTTTTCATCATTCTTCCTATAATAAACAAAATGAATGGAAATCGAAATTTCCCTTTTTCCAACATTTTGTTTCTTTAATCTTTCTATAATAAACCAAAAAATAAGCGTATAATAGCCAATCTCAATTCCTCTAGAGGAATCAATTTTATTGGTAAAATTACAAAAGTATTTGTTGAAATAATAAGCTTTCTATAAGAAATAAAAGTCGATGAGGAATGAAAGGAAAATTTGAAATTTTTATTATGATGATAACAACGTGGAATATAACACAGAAAAAACCTGGACTCATTTTTGTTGCAACTCATAATGAGTCAATGCTAAACGACATAGACGGTGGCGCCACCAACCTGGCTAATTTTGGTTGCGCGTCAAAATGAGTAAGAATTCCGACTCATTTTGAGTCCAGGTTTTTTCTGTAAAGCAGGTTCATTCCATTTTTTGAAAAGTTAAAGATTCGAGCGGTTCTTGCCAGCAAAACAATTTTTTTGTACCAATTTACAAAATCTGGGTATAAAAGTGTAAAATTTTAGATTGGAAATACACTTCCTGAAAGAACAAAAGTTCTGACATGTTTTTTTACATTTGCTGTAAAAGTAAAGTAAATACAGTTTCGGTTAGAGAAATAACAAGATTTCTACCATTCTCTACATGGAAAAACATTTATTGACAAAATTACAATATCATACATTTTTCAATTTTCTTCAGATTTCCTATAATTTCTAAAATAAATGAAATAAACGGACGTAAAAGAGAAATTAATGAAATAAATAGAATTACATTTACAAAAATAAAATGACTTTTCTCATTTCCTTTGACGTAAAAACAGTTGTTGATAAAGTTTCCAAATTTTTTAAATAAAATTATTAACTCGCAGTTTGGAAATGTGTTTTTTGATGTCTAAATTTTTTCATATTTGTTTCTTCATAGTACTATTAGGAGGGCACCCTCAATTTATTTTACAGAATCAAACTTCTTGGCAAAGTTAAAAAATTTTTTCTTGAAGTTCACAATTCTTAGATTAGACATACGCATTGTTAAAAAATACGACTTTTGATATGTTAGAGCAAGGTGTCTTACAGTGAGAATGCTATAAGCATACAAAATAAGGCAGTAAAAATACGTATGTTTACAGTATGATTATTTGCATTAACATTAACACATTAAAAGTGACATTTCCATGTAAGCTTGCAGTGAACTTATCCTGTAATTTCACACAGAGCTTTTCATGTATGCTCACAGTGACTTTACCTATTAGCTTACTATTTGCTTCACCATTTATATTTACCATGACTTCTATCTAAACCTATCTGTGTCAGCTTACTTTAGATTATGTTGAAAAAATTAAGTTTACCTTCAGACGGCTTACGTTGTAACCTCACAGACCATGTTAATAAGTTATAGTAAGTTTACTGTAAGACGTACTGTGCAGATAATATGTTTTGCAAGAATAAAATGAATTGTTGAACTTCTATTTGTAGGGAAAACACTTGTATCAAAAATTATTAAATTTTAAATACAATTGTAGAGTTTCACTTCAGAAATTTCAGGAAATTGAACTTATTGACAAAGAGATAAAAGAAAAATTAATGAAATTGATTTTGTAAAAATCAAATGTCTTTTTCATTCCTTTCAAGCAAATAAATTGTTTTGCAAAGTTTAAAAAATATTCATTGCAATTTTAAAAAATCATGAATTACATTGCATAAATAAAAAATGTTGAAGTAAAAAATATACATAAACAAATAATTAAAATATTTTTTTTATAAAAGTACCCAACCAAATTGTACTTTTTCATTACGTAATTTCTTCAAGTTAGACGCGCCATATCGAAAAAAAAATGCCTTGCAATATTGGTGCAAAGTGGGTGAAATCACTGCCTACAGTAATTTTACATGAATTAGAAAATCGATTTGCGCTCAGATGGACCGAGATAGTAATGAGGTACCAGTGAGAAGTGTTTAGCTAATTAGGATCTATCCGAGAGTAAATCGAGTTTTTTATATAGAGGCTCAATTACTGCTCAACATTCTGCTGTTGCATCAATATTGCTAAACCCTAACATAATCCGAATATTTCTGATTAATTCCCCTGGATATCCAAAAACATCCCTGTGATGTCTCATGAATATCTTAATTTATATTCTTCGGACGTCCGTGGTATATACTCAACATCCTGATGTTGTTAGGGAAATAATGCAATACTGCTCAAATTTTTGGTATTATTGGAGTCTGCAAATGTATGTACTGGTTTTTTCTGGAATAAAAATTTTTATCAATCATTAATTTTTCAAGACATACTCTCAAAACAACAGATATTTCAGGATATGTCTAGGATGTCCTGGAGATATCCATTTCCTATTCCTAGGGGTTTAAATATCTACGGGATGACCTAGGAATGCCTAGGGATATTATGAAGATATCCCCAGAATATCCTAGCTTTTTTACTAAAAAGAATAAAAATCATTCATTCAAAAGCATATGCTACAAAAAATGTGAAATGATGTAAATTCTATTTTCTGTACTTCTGGCATTATATATTTATACAATTAGCGTGAATGCTATTGATTCAAAACATATTTTTCTCAGTGTAGATGAGGTTTTCCCCCTAACGCTGGTTGATTGAAAGATATCCCAGATATGTCCTGTGGATAATCACCAACTTCTGGAGGTTTAGATATAACTGGAATATCTCTACGATTTTTGGAACATCTTCAATATCCCAATGCTATGAGGGTCACCAAACAACAGAACTTTTTGCATAAAACTGACCTGAATATTGAATTGCATTATTTCAAATCTTGTATAACAATGCTAACGTCATTTTCTTGCAAGAACTAGTGTTATGTACATGCCCACGTGAAAGGATTCTAAGGAATCGTTCTAAATGAATCCAAAATAACTAAAGCTTCTATTACAAACTCACTGTAAAAAAAAACAATTCGGCATAACACTTAATAAATGAAAGTAACGCATTTTAAATTTGCTTTTGTAACTAAACGGAATCAAAACATTTCCTCGAATTACTTTTACTTGTAACGTTCGAAATAACAATTTACAAGTATTTTCCACAAGACAAATTAAAAAAATTAATATTTCACAAAGGTCAAATGTCGATTTACAAAGAACATGAAATTTTGTAAAAAAAAGTGAAAAAAGGTAAATGTGACAGACATATGACATATATATGTTTATATGCCAAAGCAATGTGATTAATAAATTCAGTATTGTCAGGCCTAAAGAAAATTCCTTGAAGGATTTCTTATACAGTTGTTCTATATAGGATCTTTTATTGGATACTACATAGGATTCTATGTAGGATCCTTTAAAGAAACTTATAGGTGCCTGCTATTGGAATTAAAGCAGGCTTCCTTGAATATTACCTACCAGGATTGTTTGTAGGATCCTAAGTAGGAACCTATAAAAGATCCTATATAAGATTCTCCATAGAATGTAGAGTTGTGACGTCTACATGGAATTACTTTTTAGAAACTTTATTTGTATTGTGAAGTGTCAATTTCGATAAAAACTTCAAAAATATTTAATAATACATTTTGTAAAACTGTTATAGGGAATGTTTCTGTAAACTTTAACTTTCTGAAATTAAAAAAATTTTTTGTAGGAAATCCTTGTAGAAATTTACGTGAAACAATTCTACAGAAATTTCGTAGAACAATTTCGCATAATTCTTATTACATGGTAGTAGGAATACAGTATTCTATTTATTTACATTCATTGGAGATACAGACAATGAATGTACAGTATTCTATTTATTTACATTCATTGGAGATACAGACAATGAATGTGTGGCCATCAATTCTTTCAAATAATAATTAGAAGAAGAGGTCACATTATATAACGCAGTCCACTTCATTCAATGACATCTTCTATGTTAAAAAATGTTAAAAATGCATTGAGAAAATAGCTAATATAATTAACTTTTATTATATATTTATTATACATATTGAGATGTCATTGCAGGTCTTGCTTTTTTCACGCTGTCAGCTACTTATCAGTGCTGTTTTCAGCGGATCGTAATTTCAACTGATATGCTTAGTTTCGTTTTAGGGGAATCCTTGTTGGACTCTAAACATTTGTTATGCAGTTGATATCTCTTTTAAATGTTACATATTTTAAATTTAGTATTTTTAAAAGCAAAATAGAAGTAAGAATGAATTACTATTATGCTGCAGTTTCAAAGATATGACAAGTACAAATCTCGCAATTTTGATAAACCCAGAAACGAAACTAAAATGTATCAGTTGAAATTACGATTCATGCCGACATGTCTATTTCGTTTTTTATCTTATTGACCACTGGTTAGTTGGTTTATGTTGAAACTTTTAGATCATCGGAACACTTAAAATTGGTGCTTTAGCGCTACCACACAATTTTTACATACGTCCGCTCTCCTATTTTCGGGTGTGCAACTGAATGAAATTGGCAGATCCTAAACTGTTGCTGCACACTCATAGAGAAAGTCTGAGCAGACGTCCAGCATGTGGTAAACTATAAAATATCACTAAAAAAGTAAAACAGTCTGAAAAAGTCTAAACATTTTTCTCAGACTTTCAACCATAAAATTTTACCACCAGAAAGTTTGGTGGTTTAAAAATTTGTGAAAGAAGGAAACAATTGGTAGGTTAAAAAATTAAGAAAATTAGTATTTCACTTTTCTGTAAACAAGCGTACGCTGAAAGTCTGCGGAGATTATGGAAACCTCCTCTAGACTGTTTTACTTAGGTAGTTTGGTCGAGCAGACCACATCGTTTTCTTCTTTACGTTTGCAAAAAATTTTATCTATCTTACAAACTTTACACTTTGAGAAGAATTGTTTATATTATTTCCTGACAAACAAGGCCAAATGATAGAGCCGCACAAGCAGAATTACAAGCTCAAACGTTGTTTGCTGATTGAGTATAACAACTTTTATATATTTTATTATTTTGTTTGACGATAAGGTGGCTCTCTCATTAGTAAGTTTCTTTGTAATCGACTGTCTACTAGCTCAGGAGTTATGCAGTCTTCATAAAATGTTTGTAGTTTTGTTTTCATATTTTCTGCCCAGAATTGATCATCCTTTAGGATTTCTATTATTTTGGAACCATGTGGTGTCCACAGCATAAAGTAACATTTGTTCTTCTATGCTATTTGTAATTGACCTTGGACTTGATAGTAATATGCATGTGTTTTCTTTATTTCTGTCATACTTTCATCAGTAAATATGTAACGAACACTTCTGATTTTTTGTTGGTATGCCTCTTCTGGAGTATAATCTCGTGCTGAGTATAGACACTTTATTTCAATAATACTACTATCACCTATCAATCCATCAGGTGTTGCTGCTAGGCCTCTAATATTTGCATGAATGAATATGCCTGAATTTTCAACTTTTACATTCATAATTCTTTCAAATTCTGCTCGTGCTTTCGCTTCATTATCAATGCCAAATTTTATTGCAGGTTTGAATCTTTTTTTTTGCTTTTCGTATTCAACACCACTTTCTCTTTCTTTACGCTTCCTTTTTTGCTGTTTTTTATTTTCTATATACCTACGAACTTCTAGCCGCCCTACAATAGAGAATGACCTTTTTTTACGAAATTCGCAATATCTAGTGACTACTCTATGAGTATTGAATTTCACGACTGCAGCTGCAACCCGTCCATTATAATCTCCTCTCTTTCCAAGATTGACACGTTTCGATATAATGCGTTTTGCAATTAGGCAATTAAAACTTTCAACAATCTTGCTGGTGAGTCCGTAAATAACACTATCAATGTTCTTACACAGATCATCCATAATTTTTATAATGCCATTGTACATTTGATAATCCTTTAATTTGGGCACTAAATTTTCTTCATTCAACTTTGGCACGCCATTACAGAAATACTGCAAGTTAGCGCAGTCTTTATGTTCGCCAAAGATATGACTAGGGATGTTTAATAAGTCTCGCATTAAATTTCTTTTTGTTTCTTCCCATGATTTTTTTTCACCAACTCTGTAATTCCTAGCTTTACGAACACATTTCACTATTTTTGGACCACTTTCTTTTACTGCATTTCTTATCACTCCAGGTATTTGTCCGTTTACTTTTATTTCTGATACACGAACTGTACCATTACGAACATTACGTAACATATGATTCTCACATTCCACTTTTTTCACAGTAACGTCATCGAATCTATATGGTTGACGCTCCTGAATTGCATTATAAGTACTGCTGTCACCATCTGCCACTAAAACATTATAGATAATCCCACGCTTTTCTGGGGAAGTCTCAAATAAGTTCAGCATAATTTCTTTTTCCATGCTTTGAGAACTTTTATTTTTTCCGTGATTTCTATAACATTTATGATCTTTCGGTGCAATTCCTTTTGATTCCGCATAATCACATGGTCCACATTGTTTATTTCGAACTCCATGAGCTAGTACTTTTTTGGTACAAATGCCTATCACAGCCGCCATTCCGGATTTCGATTTATAAACTCTACTTTTGTAAGATCTGGTCATCCAACTTCCGTCTCCCGCTACAGGAACTCGGGGTAGACCAGTCACAGAAATATCTCTTCTTTCTATACTTTGTTTTTTCTCTTCTTCCGCAGCTGCTACTTCAACTTATTCTGCAAGCTTCTCCAAGTTTTCGACCACGAAATCTCGAATCTTTGCATATGTAGGTTTTGTCATGCATTTAATATTCAATGCTGCTAACAGCTCTTCCAATTGGCTAAATCCAATTCCACTTTCAATGCATCCCAATACAGAACTTTCATTAATATCAAGATTCTCGTCAGTTGAAGGAAAGTTGGGTAAAACCCGTCGAAATCCACAGGTTTCACAAAAATACGTAAGATTGACATGTAATCCTTTATTTTGATAAGTGACAATGTCCAGGAGGGAGCTGCACTTGGTAGCATGCTCTCTGACCATGTACTGCACTTCAAATAAGAAGTAACGAATATGAACAATACTATTTCCAATTTCTCTCACGTTTTCTTCTGTGTCTTCGGGTTCAAATTGTAAACTGTATTCGGACTCAATATCACTGTCCTTACTGGAGCTTGTATACCTATCTTCTTCTGATGCCGAGAATTCTTCACTACTTGCACTTATATCACTTTGTTCACTGCTTACAGAATTATCACTTTGAATGTTTGAAACATTCCCTCTTATTCGCAATGATGCGATTCGATTTTCGACTTGTGATGTCGTTTCTTCGTTTGAAACAGCAGCAGTGTTTGGTTTTATTCTTTTACAAGGAGGAGGATAAATAGATTGTATGTAGTCTTCATCTTGAAACTGGTTATCTTCGGCTACACAGTTGTTAGTATCGAAAATATTTGTATTTTCGTCACAGGCAACTGGCGACTCCTCAATTTCAAGAGAGATCTGAGTTTGTTGATGTTGCGCCATTATATTTATTTCTATTATCGTTATCATATAATCGTTACGTGCATTTTTACGACTAGGAATATTACACCTTAGAACCTTCAATAATGACATAACGTCAACAAACCCTAAAAGGCATGCAGTTCCTTTGGGACATTGAATGCCTGAAGCATTTCTTGCATGAGAATCAAACATCCAAATTTTATTGTCTCTTTTAAAAATCGCAACAGATACATCATTACTTGTTAAAATCATTGATATATTATTTTGCAATAAATTAACTAATCTGTTTTTTAAATTTGGCAAAAATGCTTCTTCCATATCAATGTCCAAATGTCCAAAATACTCTTCTCTAATAAAAAACTTACACATTGCTGCGCCTATTTTAAATTCTGTGGCAACTTCACTTGGTGTTAAATAATCTGCATTTCCTACCTCATTGACAGGAACATCTGATCGATTAGCTAAACTATCTTTATACAAATTATCACCGTCAATTAATAGTGAATCAATGAAATCAGATGACCATTCCGTTGGATCCATGATTGCACTTGCAGCTATGGCAGCCGCAGCCATAGCAGTACACTGCTTTTCTCTACTGATAATGCTAAATCTATTATCACCTTGAGACTTTGAACCTCTTATTATAACAGTCCTCTGATTTTGAATAGATTGTTCAACTTGTGCTTTTTGCGCCCATGTATCTTGCGTTTCATTGATGCAAGCTTCCTGGCCTTCTGTTATACTCTTGTCAGGAACATTTAATACTCCATTCACCTCACATTCGTTGGACCCAATAGTCTTCTTGAGATCCCTTTCAGCTCTACAGATATAAAGATAAAGTATGTAGAAGGGATAGATAATGTAGATAACTAAGTGCAGGATAATTTCAAATACTTGCAATATACACGTGGAACTATGTGTAAAATTTAACGTCAATTTATTTTCTTCATCTAAATCAATGATAAATATGACGCTTATGTGAAAATGCACTAATGAATCAGCAGTTAAAATTCACTGAGTAACCAGTTATAAGTATACCATTTATTCAAATTAGTGAAAATATACTGTTGATTCAGTAAAAGAGCCTTGGTAAAAAATTCCCGTTTTTCTTACCTTGAATTTTGAAAATTTGTTTATGCCAAATTCTTACATATGATGACCCAATAAAAAAAACCCAAAACCATGTCCAATAAAAAATATAGCACTTTTACATTCATATTCGAATCATAAAATTCTAAAAAGTCAAACAAAATGGTTCCTTTAAGATTTTTTTCTGCTCATTCTGAATCTGAAGTCAGATTTCAAAAATTCAAATTGACGGATCCAATATGGCGGACGAAAATTAAAAAGTTGTTGAGATTCGCTGGAAACTCGTTACTCGGGGATTTTTGGGGTCGTTGATTACAAATCCGATGTCAGCTCTCAAAAATTCAAAATGGCGGATCCAATATATCGAATAAAGGCAAGATGTAATGTCAAATCCAACTAACAAATGTAAAATATAATAATCCAACCAGCAAAGGCAAGATGTGACAATCCAATCAACAAAGGTAAGATGTGACAATCCAATTAACAAAGGTAAGATGTAATAATCCAACCAGAAATGGTAAGATGTTATGCTTCTTACCTTTGCTGGTTGGATTATTACATCTTACCTTTGTTAGGTGGATATAACATTACATCTTGCCTTTATTGAATATATTGAATCCGCCGTGTTGGATTTTTGAGAACTGACATCGGATTTGTAATCAACGACCCCAAAAATCCCCGAGTAACGAGTTTCAAGCGAATCTGAACAACTTTTTAAATTTCGTCCGCCATATTGGATCCGCCATTTTGAATTTTTGAAATCTGAAATGAGATTTAGAATCAGCAGCGAAAAATCATAAAGGAACCATTTTGTTTGAATTTTTAGAATTTTATGATACGAATACAAATGCATAAGTGCCATATTTTTTATTGGACATGGTCAACTTTTACCCCCTATATTTCCTAAAGGTGGCATATGCTCATCTTGAAATTTTGCATGGATTATTGGGTCATCATATGTAAAAATTTGTCATAAAAATGTTTTCGAAATTCGAGGTACGAAAAACGGGCATTTTTTGCATGGGGCTTGTCGAGGCTCTTTCACTGACTTACATGCATGTACAAAAAATATGATAAAAACAATGTAATAGTCAATAAGAAGATCAATTCAAGTGAAATTTTATAAAATAACTGTAAGATTTATATGAAAATGTCTGTTTATTCATAAAATAACCCATGTATGACAAAAAGTTATAATTTTCTATTTCGAGTAGTTCCATAAGTTTTATACAATTCTTTCAGGATGTAGAAAGCAAAGAAACAATACTCAGATATATTTGAAAAAAGATTATTTTGTTTCTTGTTACAACCATACACCATAGAATAACCAATGTATGGCAAAATTCAGAATTTTCATTTTCTTGTAGTATTAAGATTTCTACTATACTTCTATGGATCTAGAAATCATAGGAAACAATCTCATATACATTTCAAGTAAAGTCTACTGTCTATGCTTACAACCATACACCATTGAAAAGTGAAAACCCATGTATGCCGAAAATGACAATTATCATTTTTGATTAGTTGCAAGTATTTCAAAATTTTTTTATAGATCTAGAAAGGATAGAAAATATTCTCGGATATATTTCAAGTAAGTTTGTTGTGTTTATCGTTACAACCATATACCACAGAATAACCCATGTATGATGAAAGTGATAATTTTCATTTTCTTGTAGTTCCAAGTGTTCTAACAATTTTTTATTGATCTAGAAAGCATTTAAAATATTAACATATACATTTCGGGTGGGTTTTCAGTAACTATAGTTACAACCATACATGGTAGAATATTTCATGTATGGTAAAGCTCAAAATAAACGTTTTTGAGTAGTTCCAAGTATTGTAAAATTTTTTCTGTGTCCAGAAAGTATGGAAAAAATTCTAGGATTCATTTCCAGTAAGTTTATAGTGTTCAAAGTAAAAACCACTGTATGATAAAAGTGACAATTTTCATTTTCGAGTAGATTCAAGTTTTCTAAAATAATAATTTAAAAACTGTCACTTTGATCATACAGGTGTTATTATATGTTGTATTGTTGTTACTATGAACACTATAAAGTTACTAGAAATGCACTGATGAATCAGTAATTTTTAACTGATTTAGCAGTTGAAATTCACTGAACTGAATACATTGATGAATCAATGAAATTCCACTGATTCACATTTAGAAAGTGTATGAAAAAGACAATGTAACAGTGAATCCAAGTGGAAACTTATAAAATCACTGTAAGATTTCTATGAAAATGTCCGTTTATACATAGAATAACCCATGTATGACAGAAGTGACAATTTTTTTTCCGAGTTGTTTCAAGTTTCCTACAATGTTCTCCATGCTTTCTCGGAACGGGAAAAAACTTTATAATACTGCTCAAAAATGAACATTTTCAGCTTTATCATACATGGGATATTCTACCTTATATGGTTGTAACCATGATTACTGAAAACTTACCTGAAATGTATGTGGAAATATTTTATATGCTTTCTATATCAACAAAAAAAATTTAGAATACTGGGAACTACAAGTAAATGAAAAATTTGATTTTTATCATGCACGACATATTTTATGGTATAAACTAACTCGAAATATATTTGAGAATATTTTTTATGCCTTCTAGTTCCATAAAAAAATTGTAGAATGCTTCGAATTGCATTAAAATGAAAAATATGAATTTTATCATACATGGGTTATTCTATGGTGTATGTTTTTAACAATAAACACTATAGACTTACTCGAAATGTACCAGGGAATACTTTTTATGCTCTCGAGAATCTTAAAAAAATTTTAGAATACTTTTAACTACTCAAAAATGCAAATTGTCACATTTATCATATATGAGTTATTCTATATTGTATGGTTGTAACCATAATCACTATAAAATAACTCGAAATGTATCCTAGATTATTTTCTGTGCTTTCTAGATCCATGAAGATATTTTAGAATACTTGGAACTAGAGGCCGTTCAAAAAATACGTAACGCTTTTTGGGAGGGGGGGTCAAGCTATTTGTTACTGTCAGCAGAAAAAATGGCGCTAATGTATGCAACGTTGCGTTACATAGGGGGAGGGGGGGTTCAAATTTCAAAAAAATAGCGTTACGTATTTTTTGAACGGCCCCCTACAAGAAAATGAAAATTGTGAATTTTATGAAACATGAGTTATTCTATTGTGCACGGTTGTAACCATAAACACAATAATCTTACTCGACATGTATCTGAGTATATTTTCTTTGTTTTCTGGATCATAAAAAAAGTTTATAAAACTTGGAAGTACAAGAAAATGGAAAATGTGAATTTTACCATACATGAGTTATACTATATTAAAATTAAAATTAGTTGAAATTAATAGATTAAAATTAATTAAAATCAGAAATTGATTAATTTTTTTAGAGAGCGGAACTGTTTTAGACACCCTATATAAAAATCATCGTAAAACCTTTCCTCGTTCTAGCACTTTCAGCGCTAAGTACAAAGTAATTTTTGGTATTCCCCGTATTGCTTGAGCTCTCACTCTCGGTTCAGGGGTGTCTCCACTGGATAAGAAGCAGGAAACACTTTTTTCAATTTTGACTAATGTTGATAGACATAGCAAATCAGATCGCTATTATAAGTGGTGGGTAATCGAGATACATTTGACATGAATTAGAAACTGCAGACAATTTATTTTTTATGTGTTCTTTTTAGCTGATGATGTCATGGAAAAATATACATTGTTCACTGAATGAATTTATAATTTTAAAACACAAATTTTTTACAAATTCCCTTATTGCACTTGAAATTGCAGCAACATAACTTGAACTTCACTAAAATTACGATTATTTTGAAATGTTATATTTACTTATTCATTATATATATATA
>JUFY01019679.1:3447-47496 GCA_001855655.1 Leptopilina clavipes | reverse complement strand
AATTGGTTATTTGTATCAAATAAATTTTTTTTTCAGTGTGTCATTGTTCTTTCAATCACGCAGAGAAATTCGATTGAAAATTTTGGATCTCAGTACTAGTAATTCAGATCTCATTCCCAAACTAGTCTACCTTTGCGGCTCCAGGATGAAAAAATAAGAAATGAGTGGTAAAAGGTTTAAAGCACGTTAATAGCCTTAACATGTTTTCGTTCATATGCACCCTTATAGACGGAACAAAGCGGACTGAACATATTGATAGGCGCTCCTGGGCGGAGTCCAAAACAAATCTAGTGCTGAGTCCCATACTGACTATAATGTAAGCAGAGCGGTGTGGATCGTTTCAATTAAAATTTAATGGAATATATAGAATCTTTTAGTAATCTATATTATTACTTTTATTAGTCAAAACATTCAGATTTGTTGCAATTATTAGTAAACTATCCATTTATCATTATTATTGATTTATGACTCTATAAAAAATATATTTACTTTTATTGTAATATTTAATTTTAAACTAAATATAAAATCTAAAAATGAAATAATTAAAAATATTAGAATATTTTGGATTTTAAGAAACTTCTCATTGGGATTTTTATTATCCTTATTCAGATATTTAAACATCGAATCTCTTTGAAAATTAAATTCGAATCCTTTGCCATTTTAATTAAAGGATTTGTTTTTAAATGTTTAAAGAAAGATTTCGTATTTAAATATCTATAAGAATAAATAAAAATCCCAATGTAAAGATTTTTAAAATTCAAATTATTCTATATATTTTTAAATATTATTTCATTCTAAACTTTACATTCAGTTTATTGAATATTACAATAAATTAATAATTGTTAAATTTGTAGTATAATACATTTATTTTTAAATATATATATTTAGTTGTTTAAAAAATGAAAATTATCTCAGGTTTCAATTATTTATTTTTAAATGAACATTTATAAATTATTATTTATAAAGTTTTCGTCGTACAATTGAACGAAAAAAATAACTTTTTAGGAAAAGAACTATTTAAATATTTAAATCCATTTTTTAAAAATATATTCTCTCCCATCATTTAACCTAGTTTTATGTGAAACAATACTTGCTAATATTTTCTGCCAAGTCAGAACAGTGCAAGTTGTATCACTATAACTTTTTATTTCAAACGCTTGAAAATGTCGAGAATAATAACAATGATTTAAGACTTTTGTAACAGCTAATACTTTATAAGTACTTTCTAATAAAATAATAAAATAATAATCATTTCTATAATCGTCCATTTTAGTAATCAAACCAGCACTCACAAATATTCAAGATAGTATTAAAATTAAAACGACACGACGCGATGTTACAGTCAAAAACACAGGAACTGTGAAAACTGGTGAAAACGCCGGCGCAGGCGCGTTTCTAATTCTCTGTGTATTCAACTCAACCCTAAACTGTTTGGGAATGAATCTGATTACTCTTGCACTAAGCAATCCATTTTAAGTGAACGTTGATACACAGTTTGTAACAAGTGATCAGCTGAATTAAAATAAATGTAAATATAATAATTATACTCAATTCCTTGCAACCTTGAATTAATTATATTTTCAATGATATTGAAATGTACACAATTAATGCGACTGGTAATACTAAATTCAAGTGAGATTACATTGTACAATAGAACACCATCATAATATGTGTTTAATAATAATTCCTTTACTAATTAAAACAAATCACGGAATCTGAAAGTACTCAAGCAAAGGAGAATATTAGCGTTTACTAAAATATTTAGAAATGATCTTAATTGATAATCATTACTAAACTTTTTGGGATAGAAACCTAAAATTTATCATTTCTTCCTACGGTAATAGAAATTATTCAAATTATTTTATACTCAGTCCGAAATCTGAATTTTCATTTTTCTCCGTGTATAATTTCTCAATGACCATACAGTGGACCCCACATTTTTCTCTCTCAACGGTTTAACATTCAATGAAATCTTTTTCCTTCACCTTAAATCCCAACTCAAAAGCACGCAATTAAATGTCACATAATACCTAAGGGCTAAAATCAAGTCCCAAACTATAAAATTTTTACCAGGCCTTCACTCATAAATTTTCTCGACATTTTTATTTCTCTCATTTCATTTTTTTTTATGATTCTTTCTGTCGATTATATGCAACGTTCACGCAGTAAATATTTTGAATATTATCAAAAATTACTCCCTTCACTGAAAAACAAATTTTAATTTTTAATTCAAAAAAAAAAATTCCCAGCTTTTTTTATATTCGAATTCAATATATCAAAGAAGAAGATTTTATTTTTCGACGAAAGAAAACAAATTTAAAGTTTTTAGTCTATTTTCTAAAAAAAAAAAATCGATTTGACACAGAATGGAAAAATTGAATGGTTTTTGGAATGTGGAAAAAACTGTAAAAAGCAAATTTGTTATGGTACTCTTATGGCGAGAGTTTCCTTATTCAGGTGTGGCACTGCATATAATATCATCGCGCAGGTAGATTTTTGTCGCACGATCGTATAACGAGACAGTGAAATGGTATAATGTCTCTCATAAAAGTGAACTCGTAAAGAAATAAATGATGGAGTTTAAACGTCATTTCTCGTAAGCGAGAAAAAAAATTCATCGCAAATAAAAAAAAAACCAACTCTCATTTACTTTTACTGAAAAAAAATTTTATATATAATAAAAAAAACGCATTGCGCTTAAAGGCAATATTATATATTTATCTCAAACAGAGAAAATCGTTATAATCTATTTTACACCTAGCAATAATGTACTTCAAAAGAAATATTCTACCATAAAAAAAATTTATTTTAAATTTAAAAGCTTTTTCAATTCACCGTGAAATTGTTTTAGAGTTTACTAAAAATACCTTCTTCTGTTTTCTACTTCCAACTTTGCGTTCAATTTACCATAATTTTTGCCCAGTTTTATTAACACTCATCTTTATTTAAATTATTATCAGAATGGAATGGAAAAATTATCATTTATGTTGCAAAATGAGAAAATTAATTATTGCTAGTTTCCAGCTAAAAAAAATTACTGCACCATATATTAATTCAAGGAAAAAGTTGGGAATAATTTTCCGTATTTGCGGAAAATTTGAAGCGAAAATTGAAAGAAATTTACAATAAAATTTTAATAAATTAATAAATTAATAAATTAATAAATTAATAAATTAATAAATTAATAAATTAATAAATTAATAAATTAATAAATTAATAAATTAATAAAATAATAACTTAATAACTTAATAAATTAATAAACTAAAAATTTAAAAAATAAAAATATAGGGCCTAGTTAGTAAATGGGAAAATTAGATAGGACCCGATTAGGACCAATTTTCAATTTATAGTTGAAATTTTTTGCGGTGAATTCCGTGATGATTTTTTTTCTCCATGATGCAGTACTAATAATTATTTCAGCACGCAAAACCAGTTTCCACTGGACTGACTTGAACTTTATACAAACCAGGCGACATTCACGGGCCATTAACCCCATGATGACTGTTAACGCGCCCAAAAAAGCGATCTGGTTCAAAAACTTGTACTCACCTATGGTTTAATGGGGGTTATTTTTGAGCTACATATATATACATACCACTCTTAATTTATTGCTTTATTATTGCGCCTTATGGGGCGCTTCGAAATTACAATACACGAGTCATTAACGCACTGTCGGGCGCAAAAAAAAAAAAATTAAAATAAAAAGCGTGTCAATCGCCAACACCGATTTAAGATGTCATTAAAACGCTTTACACATTGTCAAAAAAAAATGCTCTCTCCAAAACAACTGTGAATGTCGTGCAACAAGAATTTTGGTCAGAAATAGCAGAAATAATTTCAGAAATATAAACAGAAAATCCGTCAAATTTTATCGAAAAAATTATATAATTGTTAATTTAAGAATAAATTAAATAATTGAAAAATAATTAAATAATTAAAAAGTAAATTAAATAATGTAACTAAATCTTGGCTTTTATTTAAGAAAAACGTCTTCGACTTATTCTTAAAGTTAAAATATAGAAATTAGAAAAAATTCTTAAAATTAGAAACTGTTTCTTAAATTAACAACATTGTACTTTATATTTTTTTTTATTTAAGAATTTTTTACTATATTTTTTATTATATTTTATTGTTAATTTTTTATATTATATTCATTATTCAACACTGAAAAAATTTTTTTTGATTCAAATAATGTTTTACTTTATTATCATATAAATATTTAAATATTCATTTCTATCAAATAAATTTTATTTGAGTCAATTAAATCGTAATTAATTAAATCGTATTAATAAATACAGAAATTACTATTTAATCAAAATTCATTTAATTTAAATTTTAAACCAGAGAAAAAAATTATTGGATTGATTTATCGTGAAACAACAGTAAATTTCAATTAGCATTAATTAATTAATTAATAGAACAAGAATTCGGGAAAATTGAAAAATAAAGTTGTTACAAATTCGATGCGTATTCTAGTTGACATTGTAATGCAAAACCATAGAAAACCTACAGTTCGAAAATTGCATTATCATACCAATAAATGATCAACAATGTAAACTAGGATGCTATATGACTAATGCTCTCAATCCTGTTTTTTTTTATTTTTTTTGCTTTCTATTTTTTATGATTATTATTCACCCTTTCGTGAGTTCTTTTTTTTATTATTATTCTTTTAGTGACTACTCGGTCAGTCAATCGAAAAGTGATTCCAAAAGTCAGTCCCTTGATGGTGCAGTTTTAAGGGCGTTCAGCTGTCCCCATGTCACGTTCATTGTCCCGAGAAATATTTATAGCCAAAGGATGACCAAACAATTTACAACGTTGGATTTCTATTTCCTGGTGATGCTCTTTGTAACAAGCAAGTAGTATATGTAATAAACGACTTCCGAATATATATAAATACGCGTGGCAATGAAATGCACACGATTTTCGCTTGTTTACAGGATTTATCTTCCATGGAAGGGAGGGGGGAGAGGAGAGAGAGAGAGAGACAAAAACGGATTCATTTAAAAAGCGTTATGCTGACTTTCCGCTTATTAGGGAACTGATATTTTAAACTAAAGCGCATTTGTAAACGATAAATTTACCTCTTCCCCCTAAGACTATATTAAATAAATAAATCTAACGATTGAATTTATTCTCTTCTCGTTACAGACTCTAAATTTTTACGTACATTTTTCTTTTATCCTAAAATAATAATTAATAATTAGTCATTTCTAACTGATTAGTAGAAAACTATTTGAATCAGTGACGAATTAGTTATTTTTAATAACCGAAATTCAAAATTTGTTCGAAAAGAGTTCCAATTATTATTGTTTCTTAAAAATTTTACTTGCAACTTAATAATAATTGTTTATTGTTTATTGTTTATTGCCAAAAATTTGTATTGAATTTTGATTGTCAGTTATTACTGCGACCCACTTGACACGAAAGACAATAAAAAAAAAGAGAGAAAAAAAAATTCACGACTTTATTGAAATATGTATCCATAAGCGACGACGCATTGTTACCATGATTTCTATGAATTCAGTGAGGCATGATCAATCCGCGGTCTTTTGTGTTAAATACCGGTAGTGGAGGACGAAAACTGTAATGATTTGACACGAATGATTTGCGTCAGAAAGCAATTTAGTTCATTTACAGACGAATGATTCTAGATTGAATAAGCAAAGGGCGCGCGGGAAATTCAATGCATTTTTAAACATTTTTTCCCTCTCTAAAAGAATATACTGTTGCAATTTTTTTTTCAGTGCCATTCATCAGTGCAATTTTTATTCTCGAAACAATTTTCCAAGGAGGAAAAAATTTGCAAACAATTTGTTTTGATTAAACAATATAATGATAGTAATGACTAATTTTTGACTATTTTTCACAGAATGCTTATGAGAAAGAAAGAGAGAGAGACGATAAATTGTTCCTCCGCCTGAGGGTATTATGGATATAAAAGTGCATTTGAATGCAAGTCCTCTCGGTGACGTGTGAAAATTGCATAGAAATTGAAACGCCCCTTATGTTGCATGTATCTCGTGATTAGCTTGCAAAAATAGACGAGAGAGAATTTACGACAATTCCAGACAATGATTTTCAAACTTATTTTGAATACGTATTCCGTTGCTGAAATTCACGCTTTGTTAAAATGACATGCATCTCTGATTTTTCCCTCTCGACATCTGTGAAAAATCTCACAATTTCCATTTTGAGGATAAATAGAGAAAATATTTTTGAACGCTTATTAAGTGACTTTGTCAAGCAAATACCATTTCTGTGACTAATCACTAATTTTTCCCCATAGCCCTCCATTTGTTTGTATTTATATCCATTGCATTTTTTTATTACTCTCCAAATCTCAAAATTTACTAAAAATTAATTCAAATTTGTAAAAATTTTTAACAAATTTAATTTAGTGACTGACTGCTTTTGAATTAGTTAAAATTTACACTATAATAATTATTTATTTACTAATTTATTGTACTAAGTATTAATTAATTCTGCAAAAAGTCTGCAAAAAGTCGCAAAAAAACTAATTCAAATTAGTTAGAATTTTTACAAGATTTAGTAGGAGAAAATTTTGTTTACTATTTATTAGTAAAATATTTAACTAATTTTAAAAATCAGTCACTAAATTTATTGTAAAACTATATTTATTTTATTATATATAAAATATGTTTATTATATTTATATTTATTTATTTTTATTTTACAATTACCGGTAAATCGCTTAATTAATAAAATCGTTTGGTTTCAATTACGTTTAATTTAATCATTTCATCGCAACTGTTTTGCAAAGAATTTAAAAAAAATGTTCTCGTTTAATTAACCAGGAAAATGATAATGAGCGATTTTCAGTCATGCGCCTTTAGGCTTCCTTACTTTCTTCGAAGCACGATAGTAATCGAGAAACATAAATATAAATTATAATAATAGTAATAAGAGAGGTCTAAAATTCACTTTTATGCAATGTATCTCTCGTGAGAAATGTGCAACTCACGCAATCTCAAAATGTTCATTTACCACAAGAGGAAAATTTATCATTTTTTACATGAAAAAAAAAATTATGTTTTCTTTTTAAAATTTCAGCTAGAGGAGATGTTTTATTATACTTTATATTTTATTATGATATTTTATTATGATATTTTATTATATTACATTTTATTATTTATATTTCAATTATCTTATGTTTTATTTTATTTTATTTGTATTATATTTTTAAGTCGCTGACTGAAACCGTGCAGTCGATGCTTTAAGGTCATAAGTGATGCAATTATTTTCCGTTAGGAAATTTTGCATTCATTAATTATAGAAACGAACTCCTCTAGAGTTTTGTAAAACATTTCTTTTCAAATTCCAATGAATTTTCCAAACCTTTTCATGACGAGGGGCAATTAGAAAATTTTCTAGATTCCAATTTTACGAAATAAAAAAAAAAATTTCCCATTACTATAGAATTTTTGAAGAGAATATTAAAGAATTTCAAGCTTTTCGAGAGAGTACGAGAGATAAACTTATACGAAAGTCGAAAGAGAGGCTTTTTAAAATCGTTTATGGAAAAGCCGTTATCTACACGTTACTCAAGCGTTTGTCACTATATAAAGTTGAAAGTAGGTAGTTTCAAGAAGTGGAATCAACTATTACTCCTGAGAGAGGTCAAGAGAGTCGGAGGCATTCGAGGTCAAGATAACCCAATTGCTTCTTGTAAACTATCCGATCGGCTCTATCCTTGATAATAATTAGACGTCAATTTGCTCCTTTATGAGTCACTAACAGAAAAACGTATATTATTTCTTTCTCATCCTGTGAATTTTAATATATACGAACAAAGAACATTTACAAAAAAAAAGGGGGGGGGATTAATTCTTTTTCCTCCAAATGATTCGGAACTATCACTATTTGTTTCCATTTAAACCAGTGTTTTTTATATGAAAAACTATAAAAATATGAAAACTGAAAATATTGACCATCAGAATTGTTTGTTAATCTATATTATTATTTAGAAAATAGCAGGTTTCTCCTCCCTCACAAAGGGGAGATCAACCCGTTTGTTGGACCCATTCGCACTAATCCCATAAGCATATGGATAAAATCCTCAGAATTCGAATTATCAGCTTATAGTCCATGTACCTATTCAAAATCAAGAACCTGATTTTGACAATAACAGAGATTTTTTCTAAATCGACAATTGAACGAGCGGAATAAACATGATCCGATAATATTAAGGGATCAATCAAAAACGACACTTGCAAATATTTTTCCTCTTCTAGTTTGGATTTTATAAAAGTTTATAAATGGATTTGGAAAAAAAATGTCAAGATGGAGGATAAAGGACATAAAGTGTAACTTTTCCATTGCGGATAATGGGAAAATAGAAAATGCCATCATGGTCAAATGTGGCGACAGTGAAACATCTGCCCTGGCACTCAGTCCGTCCCTAACGTTGTCACTATATATACATATATGTATATTCTGACGAGAGTCCGCCTTTGCTCATTTGAATGCACTCCACGTACTTAATTCATTGCAACTGTCTGATACCGCCACGCAGCCTTTTAAATATATCCACCTTTAAAAATAATACCAAAGTCCGTATATTTCTATATTATTTCCCTGCAAAAAATTTACTACAAGAATACGATAAACTGAATTACAGATCTACTTCCAAATACAGTCGGAAAAAATATATTTACAACCTTTTCGGTAATCAATCAATAAAAAAAAAATCAAATAAATTTCTTTTTTTCGCATATGTAAAACGAGAAAAGAAAATCACTTGGAAAACTTGATGCAAAAAAAAAATTGAATGAAAGAAATAAAGTTTGCGGTTTGCGATTGGAACATGCGGCATTAGGTGTAGTGTGGTAGGTCAGTCACGTTGAGCAAAAGAGCGTGGGATCGAAGTTACTGTTACACGAGAGTGTAACGCGTGTATATAGTGAAAACCAGTATAATAAAATAAGAAATTGAATTTTCGCATCTTCGTGGGATATATTTTTTTTCCGAATTCTCTCCGATTGCAACCAAAATGTTTCTCCCACACAGTGTTTACAAAAGCGATGAATATTGCGTATAAAAAGGAAGAGTGATAAAGCCGCTAGCATATACAGAGAAGGAAGTCTCTCTTCATATGCGATAAATAACGAAAAACTTGTTCTTCGACCAGATAATGCGTGTACGTGTGCAAAAATATCCTCACATACAAGTGTAAATATCAACCTCCATGTGGAAATAATGACGCGAAGAGATTAGTTTGAAAAAAAAATAAACACTTCCTGAAGAGCAGATGCAACTCTACAAATGATAAAATTGTTACACACACTTGGTTCATCTGTGATTAATTAATTAAAAATACGAAAATTTTAAATTTGCCATTCAAACACAATCAGAACGAAAAAATCCACCATCAATAAAATTGAAAAACAACAGATGCGGAATAAAGTGTTTCAAATAATAATAATAATTGAGATTTAAATTTTTTCCTCAAAACCGAAAATAATTTGTTATGGGAATAGGAGCGGAAGCGGCTTAATTTGTGTCAAGGTTCGATAAACTCGAGAATAAATAATTCCCTTGTCAGGTAAAAATATCTCCTACATATTAATTTTTACGATAATATGAAATTTTAAGTAACATTTATACCCTATTATTTTGTTACACAATATATACACGTGCCGGCCACGCGACCAATTATTAATATGACTAAAAAGTATTGAAAACTCTGTGTGTAATCAAAGGGTCGCATTTTTATTTTTACGTGAGGAAATGGTAAAAATTGTTATACCAGAAATTCAAGACAGTAAATGCTAATGTTAACGCTAATGATAATTGGCGTTATTAGTGTTTTCTGCGTGAAGTTGGTTTTGCGGGTGTAGAATATTGCGGAGTAATTTGTGGAGAAGCTCTAGAAGTCATTCAACATAAGGCTATCGCGTTCAATGTTCACCCCGCGGGCAACTGGCACTTTGTACCTACAGTCGATTGGTACAGGACTCGATTCGAGGACACGACTGGCTCTCTCGCTTCCGAGAGAAAATGGAAGAGTGTATGTACCTATACCTATATGTATATATAACCAGATATAGAAGAGGGTGAGAGCGCGAGGACTCTCGAGATCCTTTTGTGCAGCGCCCATACTACTCTTCAAGTTGATTCGCACGAATTGAGAATTGAGAGAGAGAGAGAAAAAACCCTTCAATGATTGTGCATTTCACAAGAGCGGTCTGCCGGACCATTAAACTCGAATCGTTCTAACCAACGACTAAATTAGGCTCAACCCTAAATTTCATTTGTTATCACTAAACCACCACAAAAAGAATAATCAATTTTTTCTCTATACTCAATAGTACAGTTAGTAGTTAACTAATTCTACGTTGGGACTATTTTAGTGGGATTTATTTACTATTTTAGTAAGTCGCTGCTAATTTTAGTTCCTAATTACTAATTAGTTTCTGTTGCTTTATATTTTCTCTCATAATACCAATAATAGTTACGGATTTTGTTTATCCTTAACATATTGATATGCATTTCAGTTTATACTGTTTTGAAATCATAGTATTAGGTAGAAAAAAATTTCACCGAAAATATTCAATTTTCTCTCTCGAAATTCTTCCCATCATCATCAGCATCACAAAACTTGTGTTTTAAATTCTTTTGAAATTCTTTCCAATAATAAATTAGCATATATATAATATACATAAAAATGATGAGGAAATTAAAATTAAATATCATATAGGTATATACTAAATGAGAAAATTCTTTGGCAATACTATAATAAACAGTAGGTATATATATGTATAGGAAAGTTCCCGTTACAAAGCTTGTGAACTGATTTACAAGTTTCACGAAACTTATGCCCGAGGAAAGTGCACCTTGTGCTCTCCAAACTGTAATTTACAGTGAAAATAAATTGCGAGTCGCCATTCCATAATATTCGATAATATTTCATTATGCGTAATTACAGGAAATTATTAGGCGTCGCTGTTATAAAGGAGACTTTATATCATATATATACGCGTCGCGAATATCGCGGTGGGTTCAGTTCATTTCTCGAGCTTAACGATCGTCTTCATAGTTTGCGAATAAATCGCCATCGTTAGTTCAGACGGAGAGAAAGAAGAAGGACTGAATATTTTATTCTCTTGAAGAAAAACAGAAAAAAAGGGACAGAGAAAATATTAATCTCCGGAGGAACAATAGGTGAATATGTGATTCTATGCCTAAAAGTATAACAAAACTGATACCGAAAGAATTCAATTGATACCGAAAAAAACAAATTGATACCAAAAGAACCAAATTGATATATACAAAAAGAATCAAATTGGTTCCACATTTTTTTGCATCAATTTTTGCCAAAAGAAAATTCCTCACTTTTCTATGCTTAAAAATAACAAATTGATACCGAATGAACCAAATTGATACGGAAAGAATCAAATTGATACAAATAGAATCAAAATTGATACCAAAAAGAACCAAATTTATATGCGAAAAGAATCAAATTGATACGAATAGAATCAAACTGATACAAAAAGGATCAAATTGATACGAAAAGAATCAAATTGATACGAATAGAATCAAACTGATACAAAAAGGATCAAATTGATACGAATAGAATCAAATTGGTACCAAAAGAATCAAATTGGTTTGAAATTTTTTGCAAGTCATTTTGGACACTTTTGGTATGAATTTGATACCGTTAAGCAAAGAAAAGTGTTGAATTTTCTTTCGGCAAAAATGATTATCTCGACTCTCTATCGGAATTCCGCTCCAATAATGGCGAGTATGTAAGTAATTAGACGTAATTGGAGCAAAGCTTGGCACGCGACTCATAACACAGTGGCAGATGCAACTGTGCTCAGAGGACAAGTAGACTTTGAAAAAAGGAAAGGAAAAGGGGGGAAAAACGAGCGGTTAGTGGTTGGAAAGACTGCAGGTGCTGCAGCTGCAATCTTGCAGACATTAATATCAAAAAGTACACACAACACGACTGCGATATTTTCAGACTGTTATTTTCATTTTTTTTTTTTTTCATCTCCTATTTTTGTTACTTTGCTTTCATAGCGAATATATTCGAGACAATATGCGTCAATTCTGTCTAGTGATTTTCGCACAGTTTGCAATTTTCTTTTCTTGTCCCTTTCTCAATATTTCTCAATATTTATATTAAATAAATAAATGATATTAATTAATGAAAATAGTGACGAAATTAATAATATTAATCAATAAAAATAGTAACGAAATTAATAATATTAATTAATGCAAATAGTAACGAAATTAATATTTATTAATGAAAATTGTAACGAAATAAATAATATTAATTAATAAAAATAGTAACGAAATAATAAATTTACTTTATCTTATGTTGTAATTTGTAAATAAATAAAATTAAAATAAAATATTATTGCGAAAAATATTTGTCCTTTGAAAATTATTATCTAAACTTTTTTTAAAAAAACTAATTTTTACGAGAAAAGGAGAAAAATTGTTGAAAGATTTTAAAGCAATAAAAAATGAAAATAAATCTCTACCTTCAAGACACGGAAACTTGGTGCGTTTAATTGCACAGGTTGAAGCGATTGACCGATAGTGAGTGGCAGGAAATTTCGATTTTTTCCAACTTGTCATTTTCTATTTTTTTTTTTTTAAACTAATTTTCTCTACATTGTAACAATTTTTTCCGGTTTTTTTTATTTATTTTTTTTTTATTCCTATGCGCGAACACTAGTTTCTTTACCAAATCCGGAAATATTACTGACAATAATTATGCGGCAAAATGTATAAGGAAAATTCAAAAGCTGAGATCATCGACTCGTTTGCTTTTCATTGAAGATATTTCAAAATAATAAATGCAAAGTCTCTCTTTATCGGTTGCGTAAAAAAATTGGGTTATCATTCATCGCGCTTCATTTATTGACACTGTGGAGTTTAAATTTTGTAAATAAAAGAATCAATCGATAAAATAAATAAAAAACAAAAATAATAAATAATTATAAATTTATGAAAAAAAAATTAGAAATAATTAAAAAATATAAAAAACAAAAATAATGACTATAAATTAAAAAAATATATTATAAATAATTGAAAAAAAGGAATATGGTAAAAAAAATGGGAAAAATATGAAAAAGAAATGATCGAAAATGTGCAAACAAGATAAAATATTTTTTGTCGGATAAATTTTCTTTTCTATTTTTTTCTCTTTTTTTTGCAAAAAAGCCCTTTTACTTGTATAATGTTCTATAAATAAAAGATCCCATCTGCTTTACGTCCTTCTGCTAATCGGTGCACTATACGAAACGAGTCATGCGCAAATTGGTTAACTCGTAGTGTGGAAAAATTCTAAATTAGTGTTAGCCGATGATACGTCTTTTAATTTAGATGTTGAAGAAAAGATCGGCTCCAATGAGCACGATAGTAGAATATTTTATCTCTTTTAATCTTGCGCTTTTAAACAAGGCGCAAAAGGGCAATAATTAAGATAACGACGCGCTCGTCTCATTTTAACATTTACAGTCACAGCGGGAGGAAAGAAAATCGGTGGAAAAAAATTCTATATTGAAATTCAAAAAAATAAAAAAATTGTCCATGAGGGGGGCAATGAAGAAATTGACGTAAAAATGGAATTATAATTAAAAAAACAAAAAAAGAAAAAAGAAAATAAGGAGAAAATATTGAAAATATTGTCCGAAAAATTGTTGTTAATATGCGATATAAAAACAAGGATAAAAGAATGAAAACATTAATCAGGGCGTAAAAAAAGGGATGATGAAAAAATTGAATCTCAAAGAGAAGAAAAAAATTGCTTATAGGTATAAAATAGATCGCACAAGACAGAGGTTGTTAACGAGGTACTTTGTAAACTTTTATCAAAATATATATTTATACTAAAACATCAGGGGTGCGCTTTGAAATTAAAACCATCCACGCGGCAAAGGCTGGAGAGACAAATTTGCCTTTTTGCTGTCACATAAAAGAAAATAATACACTTTTACCGTTCATCGGTAAAAATTAGTCATTTTTAATTCCATCTCCCCCGTGTGGAAAATAAAATTCTTCATCGTGGAAAAAAAATTTACTAGAAACAATTTTCTATATATTTTCTCTTATAGAATTGATTTTTTTTTTAATAATAAAAAGTTAAATTGAAAGTGAATTTTCACTTTTTTTCATTGGGGTATTTAGTATTTTAGATATATCGAACGGAGGCGAAACAAAAGCAAAAGTACATTGGCTTTATAGCGTTAATTAATAGTTTATTCGCTTAACGAAGGCATGCTCTCATTAATTAACCGATTGAAGATTGGTCTGACCTCGCACAACTATAGTCATGAAATTGTACCAGTAAAATTGATCATTTTTACACCAGAAAATAAAAATAAACGAAGAAACAATAAATAAATAAGTGAATAAATAAACAATTAACTAAATACATGAATGAATAAATAAATGAATAAATAAATAACTAAATGAATAAATAAATAAATAAATTATAATTTATTATAATTATAATTATACTATTTTATTTATTAACATTAATATTTATTAATATAAATATATCAATAATTTAGTTACAGAAACTAATTCCGACTGATAAGAAATTTAAAAAAAAAAATATTTCCACATATCTTTTAGATTTGAGATTACTGTTACGAAATTATAGAAAATTTTTTTCAATTAATTCCCTCTAAGTGGTTTTATCGGCGGAACAAGAATTTAGAACATATATTCGTACCCGATATCGATATCGTTTCAAGTTTGAAAATAATGGCTAGAATATCTGAGTCAGAGTTTAAGCTTCTTATCAAATTTGTAGATCGTGCGTGTGTTTCAGAGGCAAAAGGCATTTTTCATAATAATTTTTAGCCTTCAAATTTAATTTGACCTTAAATTATTCGTTTTTAAGTAATTCTTTTTAATTAAAGAATTAATTTTTCCTTTTTTTAATTTTTCCCTTTTTTTAAATTCTAATTTTTCCTTTATTTTTAAGTTAAAAATTTAAAACGCTTTAAATTGTAAGATAAATTGTGATTTTTCAAGTTTTAGGTTAAATTTAAGCTAATACTTTATAAGCTTGAATGGAAAAAATTCCCTTGAGAGTATAAAGAGAGAAAGAGAATCATTTAACTTTTTCACTTAAGGTAAACGTTTCAGTTTCTCGGTCCCAAGAGACACGTGAAGATTAAATTTCACGTCTATTTTCATACCTCCGGTCGCTTATTTACAAAATCGCGATGATGAGTTGCAATTTCGTCGACGAAATAGAAATATATGTAAAAATCACACGAAAGATCTCAAAAAAATTAATAAAAATTTTTTAAAATGATTTTTCTCTTTATTAGAGAAAATTTTCGATTTTTTTTATTTTTTATTTTTTTTTGATAATTTATTGGAATTTATTAGAATTTATTAGCCGGAGAATACGTTCTTAGAAATTGAGTCTAGATTATGTATAAATAAATATAGGCGAGTGAAGATGAAATCTAGATTCGGGGTCAGTTGAAATTGTCCCTTCCTAGAAATAAATGATTCACGCAAAGAGAATATGCGGCTTTTAGCTTTCTTGAGGCTCAAATCTCGCCACACAGCATCCAACAAAGTCTATTCAAATTTCTACACAAGAAGCCGTATTTCTCTTTTACTAGCGATGATTCATTAGAATGCTGATGCTTTTCTGAATATGTCAACAAACTTATATTGTATCCAAGCAATAAGGATATAAATATTTTGCCAACATATTCATTCACTAGACAATGTGTTGTAAATTATTATTCATACTTTTTTTATTATTTATACTTTATCGTCAATGACAATAAGTCATTGACAACGATATTTTACTTTTGAGGAATTTTTATCTCAAATTTATTTATTTCCGATAATTTATATAATAAAATAAATATAATACAATTTATTTTTATAGTTTCTAGAAAATAATATATTCACAAGAACTTGTTAAATAAAAAAAAATTATAAAGTACAAAAAAATGTTGTTAATTTAAAAAACAGTTTTTAATTTTTATTATCTAACTGTGAGAATAAATTGAAGAAGTTTTTTATATTCTTAAATAGGAGCCAAGAATATAATTTTTCCTAAATTAAAAACATAATTTTTCCTAAATTAGAGAATAACAATTTTTTATTTGCAAAATGGAGGAAAAAGGGGATTTCTTTTTTTTATAAATAGAAACTAATTTGATATTCGGCACATATTGGGAATAAAATTTTATCTGTTTTTTTCATACTCGAGAAAAAGATTTTCATGATTCATATCACGTATTGGCGCATATATTCATTCGCATGTTAGTGCACGCTCTATTTCTTTATCATCTCTCTCCGTTTCTAAAAACATGACGCATTAAAACGGCCTCACCTATTCAATATCTGGACCGGTGGAAAAGAGAAAGGGCATCTTACGTTCTCGCAAAATGCTCACAGTTTTACCAGTCAATTAACTCCAATTATGTAAATGTTGAGAAAAAAAGCAAAACTCTTGCTTTTTATATGGGAAAAAGACTTTTATACTTGGATCAAATAATTTTTATTTATAATTTTTTAATCATAAACTGTAATCAAATTATTGAACCAAATAAAATTATTTACCCAAATAAAATTATAGAACCAACTACAATTGTGGAACCAAATAAAATTATTGAACCAACTAAAATTATGGAACCAAATAAAATTATTGAACCAAATAAAATTATTGAACCAACTAAAATTATGGAACCAAATAAAATTATTGAACCAAATAAAATTTACTGGAGCTAAATAAAAATCTATTTGTCTCAGAATCTACTAAACTATTTATTTGAAGTAGAACGAAATAAATTTTCATTTAATACTTATTTGGAAATGAAATAAAAAATTGTAGATAACTTACGATTCAAAGAAGACATTTTTTGTTTCATACAAGAGAGAGAGAGAAAGAGAAAAGAATAAAGAAAAGCGAGAGAAAGAGCAGAAAAGTTTTAAAAATAACCGTAGAAAAAATTATATTTTAATAATAATAATAAAATATTTCAGTTTGATAAAAGAATTTTCGTTCCGCTTGACTAATTATGGACAAATAATGGTCGGGACTTATGGTATATATATGTGGTTATAATGTTGGGCATTAAGTAAATAGTGGACATTATTATTCAAATAGTCGAAAGCTGCATCAAATATATAGACCACCCTGAGTTATGCATGTCCATGTGTATAAAATGATTTCCTTATGCATCGATCTACTTTTCCCAAAGGCATACAATATATCACGATATCGAGTCTGTCGGGGGAATTAGCATTACATTATGCGCCCATTTACCAGTGAGCGCTTGCCTTGCATTTGCCCCGGATGTCCCAGTTCTATCATGTCGGCTTAAGTTAGTCTTATAGCTGGAAGCGTTTACACACAGTCAAGTTGACTTGAAACATTGCCCGCTTGTTGTTTCTTTGGCGAGAAACTTGATTCCAATTCTGACAGGCCGCAGACATAAGAGGCGGAACCAATTCCTAATTGCTTATGTAACAATGAATTATATTCCCAAACATATCACAATGGAAAATTCAACTTCTTCCTCCAAACACTCGAAAATTTACCAAATTTACCGCAAATTTCACGAATTTCACTTTTTGCTTTTCAATTAGTTCAATATTTTTACTTTTATCGTATAGTAAAATTCAAATTGATGACGGCAATTTTTAACCTTCTTCGAGATAAAATTGAATTCGCAGTTGGGAAAAAAGAACCCAAAGAGTTGGTTAACCCAGTAGGAAAATATTAGTTTAAGGGTTCAGATCCGTGAAAGCAATGAAAGGGTGGAATTTTCGGTGGGGAAGCGAAGCTTTAAATAACATAAGGAATGTCGTTGAACTGACGCACCGGTAAAATGCAAACCCATCAGAGCAAATAAATCTTAACGAAAAAATCCAGAAAGATTTTTATTAACATTATTTTTAAATATCATTCAGTAGTAAAAAGTTACATAAAGTTTTTTGACAAAGTAGTAAAAATGTTGCCTTGTTTACAAAAAAATTATCAAAAAAGTAAAAAAGTGTGTACAATTTCTTAATTTACCAAAAAACCTAAATTTCTAAATTTCAAAATTAGGAAGAATTATTTTTTGAACAATTCTTTACCCACTCGCGGTAAAAATATAAAAGCAATAATGATCATATAAAAAATTATAAACAGGAAGTGAATGCCAAAGTCAAGTTTTTTAAGAGATAGAGAGCGTAAGAGGAAATCGCATATGCGCGAATGGAAGCTGAGGAATTATGCAAATTCGCATTTAAGCAAAGTGGAGCTCCATTCGAGAATTTATATAAAAGGTGACAAGGGAGTGTGTTCAGTAAACAAGCTTCGCAAAGAGAAAAAAAAAACTAACTTTTATTATCATTATACGCTCCCATCGCCACAGGATGCTACTATATATACTGATCTTTATCTCGATAAGCAGTGATTTTTTCATTCAAAAAAATTTTTTTTCGTACCGTTCAAAAGACATATGAATTTTTTCGGGATAAGCCGCCCTGAACGAAAATCTGACGTGCACGTATCATAAACAAGCTTTTAAGGGATTGCAAACTAAGAGGGATGCTGCCGCACAATGGCTATACATTTTTACGGATTAAAAACTCCTCATTGTCATCACCATTGTTGTTGGAAACTTAACAAGCTGAAGAATTGAGCCATTATTTAAAATAAATACCTATTAGAGCAGTGATCAGATGCTTCGAAGGTTCAAAATTTTTACAGTTGGCTGTTGGTTTTTTTTTATTTTTTGTTTATTAATTTTTAGCGATTTCTTTTGGAATGGAATAGAAAATTAAAACACTGAGAGTGCTAAACCTAAACCTAAATAAAAATTTTGAACCAAATAAAATTATTGAACCAACTAAAATTATGGAACCAAATAAAATTGTTGAACCAAATAAAATTATGGAACCAAATAAAATTATGGAACCAAATAAAATTATTGAACCAAATAAAATGTATATGGAACAAATAAATAGTTTAGTAGGTTCTGAGTAAAAAAAATCTTTTTTCTGGGTGTAACTAATAACCGTTAATAATCGGAAGATTCAAATGGCAACTGATAAGCAGTTTGCAAATTGCCGCCTGTTTTTTGCGCAACTAGGAGCAATTTCTGGTTTGAAAGTAGAAAGCCACGGAATTTTATAATAAAAATAACTTTTACACTAATCATGAGTCATTGCACTAGTATAAAGTTGTATTTAATGTTGAGAAACATCGTTCTGAATCGTATAACATACTTTCATAACGTCCTCTAATCTGCATAGAGAAATATTTTACTTTTTCAGTTTATATAACAAAGAAACAAAAAATCCTGGGTTTATTTTTCTCTGCTTGATAAGAGAAAGAATATTTTAAGATTAAAAATTAATAAGGTAGGCGGTATTTACTGATAAATGAAACTAGCATCATTGGAGATTGATTTTACCTTGAGAATATTGAGATCAAGTTGATTCAATTATGAAAATTTTGATGTAGGATTGGCATATATAGTTTATTTCGCAAGTGAATGCGCGAGAATTTGTCGCATAAAGAAGCGAGTGAAGCATATATATATTTGAAAAACGAATCGTGGGTCGTGTGTTCATGGCTAGATTTTAATGACATCACGTCCGGAGGAATGTTGAACTTGATAAAGTCGGGAAAAGACTTTTTAACGCTTTACATCTGCTGTTTGTGTATATGTGGGTTAATAAGAATGCGAATTCACGCGGCTCATTTGCATATTCAGATGTGCCTGTTCTACATATATATATATATATGCAATCATTTTCATTAGCAATCGAAATCAAACATTTTTCATGTAATCTAATTGAATTTTATTTCATTTTATTTCATTTTATTCCAATTCGAAACGATTTTTATATTATTTTTATTACTTTTCATCTATATCTAATTTTGTAAATTCAATTCAATTTTGATATCGTTTCAATTCCCGTTATATTATTTATGAAATTAATATTATTTACCTCCGAAATTGAGGATCAACAGGGCCAAAAAGTGATTCTTACCTGAAACAGAAAATTATCAAATTAGTACATTATTTTTTTTCAGATAAATCTTGATATGTAATTAATTAATTAATTAATAATAATAATTCCAAAAACTGGACCAAATATTTGTTTGGTTTCATAAAAAAATTTCCATTCAAACGACCAAATTTTTCTTTGATCAAAAAATTGATTAAATGGAACCAAATATTTGTTTGGTTTCATAAAAAAATGTTTGCGATTCAAAGAACCAAATTTTTCCTCACTCAAAAATTTATATTATGACTTTGTTAAATAAATAAATAAATAAATAAATAAATAAATATTAAACTAAATTAAACATTTATTTTAATCAAATAAATATTTATCTAGGTTAAAAAAAATTTTTTAATGACCTAAAAATAAAAATTTTTTTTACAAACAAATTTTTTCCCTGAGTGCAGCAATGGAAATAATTTATGAAACTTTTTTCTATACAAAATCAATAATTCAATATAAATCATTTGTTTAATATTTTCGGCAAAATAAACATTAATCTTTATCACTATATTTAAATATACATATAATTTATAATACCTTTAGAAAGGAAATCATTTTTAATATTAAAAAAAAATTCTCCAGTGAAAAAAAGGTAGAAAAAGTCTTTTTTTTTGGGGGGGGGGGCAAGGGATGATGGAGAAGAATAATTTGCCACGCTCCATGAAGAATATATAAATATACGGTGGGAGTTGGAATAAATGAAGAAAAGCGAGTAAAATTTGCCTATGAGGCGTGGAGTCATGTCAAAATGTTCGACGATCCCTTTTTAGAAAAATGTCCTAAATACACAAACAGATCAGCCCTTCGCCGCACGCCGTCTATTGTACATTATATATTAGATAAAAGAGGGGATGTGCACGGAACGTGCATAAACATTAAACAAACTACAATTAGACAGTCTCGAATGCATTTCGACGCATAAGTTGAGTTTTAATGGATGTCACTTTTCCTTCTCTATGTAAATAGGAAAATATCCGTTAAAATTAACCGGGAAATATTCATTATACATTAATTATAAAGTGAATAAAATAATAATCATTAATAATTAATAAAAAAATTTCTAACTAATTTGCAATGCAACTTCACTGATTAAAATAAGAAATTTGACACTGAAAACCAGCCAAATTTTACTACAACTCTGCTGTCCAAAGCAAAAGACTAGTAAGTCGCATTTGCCATAAGGGCGAGCGTCCCTTGGCTTTGTTATTCGACTTTCGCTTTTATGGCTTTTACTTTGGACAGCAGAACTGATTTTCAGTCAAATTTCACTGAAGTTTCCAAACGATCGAACAATTTTGGCGGTTATGTATATAAATATTCGGATTAATTATAAAAACGACAATATTTTCTAAGGAAAAAAAATAACTGCTGCGATGGTATTTATTTAGTGAAAAAAATGAAGAGTTGAATTGTATTTGAATGAAGGAAGCTTTTGACTAAAGGGGATTTACTTACACGCTTCATTGAAAAGAATAAACACGTGCCTTGTCTATGTAAACCAATTGATCACTCCGCATAGACAGTTCCAGCTTCGTTTTTTTTTTCTTTTTTATATCATAGACAAACTTGTCCTTTTGGGGTGGATCTATTAGAACCCTATTTATAGCGTAAATGCCGATATTATATACACCATGGAATTTTATGGGGCGAATCTGCTTCGAGTTTGGTAAACTCGAAAAAAAAATAGCAGAGGGTTCCCATTTCTTACGCACAGTTCTAATGACTCTTTACTCTAAAACTAGAAACATCTGAAATAACACACCGTGTGTGATTTACATCAATTAAATGTATATTCCATCATTTTTTCCCATTTTAAAAATTTCGAAAAAAAATACAATAGATTTTTAACAATAATCAATCAAATTTAAAGGTTCTTTTTTCTTACCCATCCAAGTCAATTTATAATTTTTGTTGAATTATAAATCTTATTTTCTTCTTACATTATAAAATTATAAATAGATTATATTCTTACACTCGGAAAAAAATTTATTTGCAACAACCAAATTTTGTTTTAAATCAAATAAATGCCTTAATTGAATATTTATTTAGATGGAAAATTTTGTTCAAAGGACCAAATTCTTTCTTGGATTGAAAAATTTATTAAACTGAAGTAAACATTTATTTGAATCAAGTAAATATTTGAAATGAATCAAATAAACCCGAAATTCAATAAATGATGTAATTAAAATTTAGAATCAAATTTGATTCACCGAATGGAGAAATGTGTTACTTTATATAAAAATTAGAAAAATTGGTTTATATTTGAGTAAACGCCGGCAATTATTCATTCTGCCCTTTTCGCATTGACATTAACATTCGCCACTATGGGACAGTAATGATAGTTTCATTTTTGATTTTTCCTGAGAGGGGTGGAGGGAAATATTCATCCTATAAATCCAGGTGTGACATTTACCACGTGCCCTAAATCCCCAGAATTACAATTCCGCCCGCAGGTACAGTCAGTTTCCTCCTAGATTGATGTTTGTATTGTCCTTCCACAAAACTTGATTCATTGCATCTCCCACTGCGAAATATATCCTCAAGTCAGCGAAATTCCCGCAGACAGTCGAATTATTATTGTTCAAAAGCTTTCTGGAACATCGGGGGTGGAAATTATTTTAATGATAATGATAATGTTCACGAGAAAAGCATATTGCAAGCGAAAATCCTCTGAATGGAAACGTCAAGTTTACAAATTGAAAATCACTGGATACCAAAATTCAGTTTAAAGAAATTGTCAGTAATAAATAATGCGGAATTTGTATAGAGAGCAAACGGTAATTGAAGAAGAAAAAAATTGCGAATGGTATGAAAATTAGAGAAAGGCATTTTTGGCCTATGGATAAATATGAATCAAGAAAATTGCAATTAAAATTTATTGCCTAGAATCAGTGGCAATTAGCCAATATTGATGATGATGATGATCGGAGTATATTCTGTCATTGTGAAAGCGCAATAATTTTTAATGAGAGGCCTACATGTTCGACCTGGAATCTCTTCATGCTGATGTGATATTTCTGTACTATTATTTATGCATCGGGATATAGAGAGAATAAGTGTAACGTCAAATTGGAAATGATATTTCCACTTTATAATTTGACTGAAATATATTTTATGTGGAAAGAACTAATAAAATAACTTTTACTATTTTCATATTATGTAGTAAAAACTAAACTGCCTGCGGAATTTCTGCGCATTTTTCTCATTTTTTTTTCGATAAGTAAAATTTTACTATTTCCGAATAAGCAAATTTTAGTAGATTAGTCAAATTTACTCCGGAAATAGTAAAAATTGACAGAAATTTCAGATATTTTCAAAGTAAATTTTAGTAAAAGTAGTAAAATTTACTTTGGACGTAAACAGAAGTGAATGTTCATCCATACAGATAAAATTTACCCTTTTTTTTCCTCAAAAATTATTTCCCCAAACTTGTAGTACAATTTCATTTAATACTTGTACATGATTGAATAGTTTTTCCATTCTTTCTTATATATATATATTTATCCGCACTTTTTTGACCTCCAAAAAAAAGGAAAAAAAAAAGAATCGAAACATTTATAAAAGGAGTAGCAGCGCGCATCTGTTTTAATCACGCACACGATCCCTACAAACATATACTTTCTTTTTCCCCCTCGAAAAATCTTTTGTCGAATTTTTCCTCTATTTTTCGAAAGCATCGCCTTTGATAATATAGATGTATGTCATACTAAAAAGAAGAAAAAAAAGTGGACAGTAATCGCGAAAAAATTGCGATTAAATACAGCTGATAATGAATAAATTCGTCAAGGAATTTCGTAACGGTATAGATGATGATCATGATGATGCGTATACAGAATCATTGAATTATCATGGATCTCAAATTGATAACAGATGTGTAACATCTCATTTTTCAAATAATTTGTATCCTGATGTGAAAAATGATGCCACGATGATAATTTAATTTCACACGTTTTCTCGCCAATAAGAATACGTTATAAATATAGTCCAAAAAGAAATGCACAATTTCAAGATAATTAAAAATTATACAGTTGAATCTCGATAAAATTAAATCTCAAGGGTTATCCAAAAGATTTTAATTATCCAGGGTTTTATTATATCAAATGTTTTAGGTATCAAAAATTTTCCAAAGCACCGAATCATAAACATCGATTTATCGAGAAATTCAATTTATTAAACTTTGTTTTATTATCGAAAGTCGACTGTATTTGCAACTTTCACCCAGAGAAGGGTTTATTTGCACCAAATATAATTTGAGTTAAATAGAAATATTTTTGTCTCAGAGTCTACTGAACTATTTTTTTGTTTTAAATAAAATTATTGAACCAAATAAAATTATTGAACCAAATAAAATTATTGAACCAAATAAAATTATTGAACCAACTAAAATTATGGAACCAACTACAATTATGGAACCAAATAAAAGTATTGAACCAACTAAAAGTATTTGTCCAGGGAAAAAATTGTGTATTTGCCTTTTTCTCTGTAATGAAATTTATAAATAATATAACAATTTTTCATACTTTTTTTAACTATATGAATGACGGGTGTAGTAAGAAAAATATTAAGAAGGTTACGTATGAAAGTGAATTGGATTGCATCGAATTGCATAGCTCGAGCTGCGAAACAAGAGTGTTATTCAGTCTACAAAGCGAGCGCGGCTTTTTTTCCTTTCAAAACCAAGGGGTTCCTCTATTATATGTCTTTCATAAACGAGCGAAGAAAATACCTTTTCATCGCTTCCTTACAATATTCTTCTTTCTCACACTGCTCTCCCCTTTTCCCCCCACCCTTCTCACTCTCTTTACCTATTTATCTTTATCTATCTATCTCTGTCTCTGTCATTTACAATATATACTTGTTCTTAAGAGCATTTTCAAGACATTTACAAAAGGAAGAAGAAAGAAAGAAGAAGACTTATGATCCAAAAGATCTTAATACTTAAATTTACGATCTGGAAATTTCTATATACGTATCATTATTCATATTCACACCTTGTACAAATAATTAAGTGTGACAATTATTTTTTCATATTATATTTCAAAACGTATTTTAATCACAATGGAAAAAATAAAAGAGAAAATTCCCTTGGAGTGAAAATCTAAATGTCTTTTTGAATAAAAATTTTCTTTTTCTCGTTTCCTTTTCTTTTTGTAACAATCTCGTCTTGCCTTTTCGATTCTTTAAAAGTTTAAATCAACCTTTTTTTTGAAGTTAGGAGTTAAAAAAATTATCGTGAAAAGCAAGTTCGGTTCTTTCAACAACATGAGGATAAATTGCCATTGAATCAGATTCCTGATTGGTTCAGACTACTGTTGCTGAGAGCAGTTCACAAGAAACTGATTCTATCACGTGCCTCGAATCCTTCTCTCATGTGTATAATACTCTCACAATCAGCAGTCTGCGCGCACTATTTTTGCCTTCGAATCGAAAAAGCAGACGATCTTCTATTTTGTAAAACATGAAGAAATTTGTTTTAACAAATTTCTTCTTTCCTGAAAATTGTAATAATTCCATGTGTAAAATAGTCATTTTGCAATCATTGGTTTAAAATTAAATTACTATTTTCTACACAGGAATCGTGTATTTCTGTTTTTTAAATCGTTACGGGAAGTATGGGCGAGGGGAGTGTACATTATTTTCGTTTGGGTCCGGTACCAGAGAGTGGTGAGGCAGGTGCCTCGCGTTTTCTACTGAGATGCTTGGTCTCTGCATATAAGTAGGTCCCTGAAAATCTTGATGAAGGTCCACGACCCGATTGAAACACGGCGGGAAAGGATTCGAGAGACAGGACATTAACGTGTCTCTCTGATTGGAATGGGACTCTCTCTCTCTCTTTTTTTTAAGTTGTCGCGTGGCCTCAACTCAAGTATATACATATATCTCAAAAGAAAAAGAAAAACAACCGTGAAAGCCTCATTTATACGCTGCATGCTCCCAAGTAATAACTCTATATGCACCTAAAGATCAACCAAGCATCGCAAACTTTCATATCACAACTGCATGCAATAAAAAAAAATTAAATAAAAGATTATAATATCGAGCCTACCTGTACATATTTTCACCTCATTATTTTAACCCCGTAACAATGTAAATTTACCATCATCATCACAACAACAACGATTTATACGCTCATTAGGTTATTTATTATACATTTGGCGGAATGCAAAAAACAATTGCACTAAATTCCATGTTTCGAGAGTAGAAAAACGTTTCCCTTTGCTTTGCAATTAACGGAAATGGAAAGAATTTTCTCTATGATTGTTGGGAAAATAAGGCAATGATTAAATTCATCGACAAAAAGGAGTTCTCATGGTTACGTAAATTTGCGCAAAACAGGAAAAGGGACAGAGAGAAAGAGAGCAACAATGGAAGTGGAGGGAAAATCGGTATTCAGTATTCGCAAATCGAGTCCCGTTATATTCAAACGGAAACGAGAATAACGTTGAACGCCACTCTTTTAATTCTTGTCTCGGATTTTTCACGCGCCAATCGTAATTATAACTCTGTGCCAATTTTAAAAAAATCTCTGCCAATTTTAGAAACAAATTGTCATAATGTTTTTCCATAACTGAGGGAAATTCTTCTTCCTAAAAAGAATTTTAAGTCGCGCGATAGACAAAATCTTTATGGGTTGTTGCAATAGAAAGTGTCGTCCAACAACCATTAAGTCATTATCTTTACTCCAGGTCATTATTTCACATTCTAAAAATTGTTTCCTTCTCTTTTCCTTTTATTTTCCTTTTCCTTCTCTTTTTATTTTCTATATTTTTCTCCCATACAATTTTTATGATAATCTTTTCAAAATTGACAAATTTTTCCAAATTCAATTTTTTTTCTAAAGATTTATTTCATGAAATAAATCTTTAGAAATATAATTTCTTTTTCTTAAATTATTTTAATATATATAATATGCGAATAAACGGCGCAAAGTGATGAATAAATAATATTCGCCTCTTCACAGTCTTGTATATGTAATACCTTGTTCCTTAAATAATAACGAGCCCACGGGAACAGCTCATACATTATGGAACAACTCTTTCGCCTACTTTTGACTCCCCCCTTATAAAAATATGCAATATCTTCCAAAGCCCTATTTCTTTCCCACACGTGTAGATTAATATTACAATAAGGAGAAGAAAATGGTGAAAAATGTTTAGAAATTCTTTTCTTTTGACAATAAACAAGAACTTTTAATGTGACGTTCCTAAATAATGTCACTTGGACATTTTTCCTCTTTCTTCTCCTCAAGTGACTCATTTTTCTCACCGATTTCCAATCGGGAGAAAAAGAATATATATAAGATAAATTGCAAATACGGGAAATATGAATGATGACTAATATATCGAACAATGTTTATGGAATTCTTTCGAATTTTCGAAACGCATTTTATCTGCGGACTTAAGAAACATTTTTCTTTTGAGATAAAAATAAATGTATACAGAACGATATAATCTCGTGGAGGATGATTGACCATCACACACAGGGGTTTTTTTTACGAAGGGCTCGAGCGTTTAAATGTCCAGGGACTCTATAATTTTTGTGTTGCTTTATAATTACAATTATGCCGTGTACCTCATCGTAAAAGTGCGTAAACTCACTCGAAAATTTTACGAGAAAGGAAAATTAATGGTGTATAGGTACTTCTTTTGAATATTTATACCAAAATTTCCATTTTGTTAGATGGTTTATGTTAAGAACAAATATTAAATCTTACTATATGAAAAAACAAAAAAGAAATAGCAAAAAAAAAACAAAAAAACAAAAATCACTTGAAACATAAATAAATTAAATTTTTTCACTTAGGTTCCTTTCTTACAGAGCGTCACAAATATTGTATACCAATAGGACGATTATGTTGATGGTATATGATAAATTATTTATTACCTCATCATATTCATCGCATAAATTCTATTGCATCATCTAGAATATTATTATTATTAAAATTATCGTTTTCTCTCCCAACATCCTTGAGAACCGCGAATAGAAAATGCGTAAGAAAATGATAGCATACAGTTTTCGAAAAACCGCATACAATAATAATATAAATTATATGATAATTATGAAACAGCCTTTCAGGTAAAGAAAATGTAGTTTGTTATATAGAGAAGTTCAATTATACATTACACAAAGATACATATTTTTAGATCTTTTATAGGAGAAATTATAATTTTGTAATCAAAAATCGGTTTAGCAACAACCGCATGTTTCCAAAGTTCCAAAATTTATTTCTTCTTAAATTTTATTATACGCACTTGAAAAAATTCTAATCCACTTCGGACTTAGTAGGACTTTTTTGCTATGTCTGTAAATTTTTACCATTTCCAATGCAAAATGAATAAAATCCACTTCGGACGTAGTAAAAATTTGCAGCAGAAACAGACACTTTTGGTATTTACTTATGGTAAGTAGTAAAAGTTACTTTGTATTTTTCCATGTAGTAATTTTGCGTAATTTAGAATGACGCAAAATCTTGTCAAGAAAGTGACTTTGTTACGTATATTAAATATTCACCTGAATGAATTCCAGCATCAACGTCAGTTTCCTTAAAAACACAACCATCTGGACACTCGTTCCTCCCACTTGTGTCATCAAGACTATCCTTCTCATGATCAACAGTAAAATCCTCATGATTACTGGAATCATCAATCGTGTGTCTTCCCGCTCTAACTAATGCACTGGTACTCCTCGCCAATTTTGTACTATGCGTCCTTCTTATCAAATTCGCGAACGATGTACTATTGTTGTTGTTATTACCACTTTGTTGTTTCACCTTTTGCTCGACAATTGACCTGGATTCTCTCGTTCTTGACTTGATCTTCGGCACTGCTCTCCTTTCAACATCATCATCATCATCAGCATCACCGACATCATTTCGATTTTTACGTCTAGCACTATTCTCACAATTCTCCGTATCAATGCACGCAATTGTATTATTCAGTCTGTTATTGTCCTTTCTCGTTGGATCTTTCTTACCAGTAAACCGGCTCTGGAATCTTTCTATCGTCTTGAAGGACCTGGTTCTCTCCACCTTCTTTTTCTGTTGCTCCGGACCCTCGTCCACTTTCGATGTCTCGAAAATTCTCGTCAACGATTGTACCTTACCGCGTGACTCAACCTTCTCCTTCTCAACACCATTAGTCAACGTTTCATGATTACTCAAGGTTCGTGTCAATTGTCCATTATTTACTTTCGTCGTTCCTATTGGAAATGTGTTACAATATTTCTCACCATCGTGTGATATTGTTATTGGAACTTTCGATGATCTCGATTCACCGTCAAGTGACACGTAAAATGTTGATCTCCGCTTTGGAGAATCCTCTTGATTTTCGAGCATATTTTCAAACTTGATTTCCAAATTACATTACATTATCATTTCAATGATCAAATTCAATTGATCTTGTTGATTTTCTATTACAGTGCATTATTTCAAAGATGAAACACAATTTTTCAACATTGAGATTGGATGATGAGGAATACATTAATATCGCTCCTGATACAGGGATGTTCAGAAAGAGAAAGAGAGAGAATCGTGAGAAGGCGAGAAAAAGGGATATCTCTTTCGCTTGACTGTCAGATCAATGGCTTCCGAAGACATATATGTGAACTATAAAACTCCTCACGAGTGAAATATCGTAAACATGTGGTACAACTCCCCTCTATAGGGAATTCAACAGCTAAAAGCACGTGGATGCATCACAATTGACATTCGGCGTTAAGTCCACCAACTGATCAATCCAAGTTTCAAACAAGTATTTCCTTGTCTCCGACTCGATCCTTCTTCACCTTTAAAGACAAAGTATTTCGATTCACTCGACACTCAAACGAAACACTCAACTTGTTAATATTTCACATTATTATTAATTAAAAATCAGTGCCACTTTGTTATTTAGAAGAAGAAAAAAATTGACCAAACAAAATAGTAGTGTTAACGATAATGAAGATATTATTATTATTGAAAGTTAATCTTGTTCTACGTGGAACTAAATTTTAAAAAGTGGAAAATACAGATTCAAGACTGGTTTTTCAAGGGGGGGACACACAGGTTTTCACATGGAAAGAAAGGTAAATACATTTATCTAAAAAGACAGAAAGAATTTTTCTTCCAGAGAAAAAAAAAACAAGACGAGTAACTATTTTTTTAAGTACTTTTTTTGTTGTTGGGTAAAAACTAAAAATTGTGCAAAAAGCGTGCACAATCGCGGATACGAGAGCGCGATATAGACAACCTCTTACCGAACAGAGTCACGACTATCTGCTCAGGAGTGTCGACTTTTTCCTACTGAACACTCAGCGCCTCTGATGGCAGGCCGTTCAGACTCGCGACTCATTTCAGTTTTACTACGATGCACTCCTCCAGACTTCCAATATATATTACCTCTTCTCTGCTATTTTCCTCATTCTTTCAAAGAAGCGACAAAAAATTACTGTTTAATAAGAAAGAAAAATTCAAAAAAAAATCGAAAAATTACTGTTTAATAACAATTGAAAAATTACTGTTCAATAACAATCGAAAAATTCACTATTTACACTCTAAATCTGAATCAGTGGAGAATTTCACTGATTCAGTTTTAGAGAAGATTATTGCTTGCTCTCTAAAACTGAATCAGTGGTGTTTGAATGATTTATACTGAGTCTCTTCACGCAAATTAAATCATTCAAATTCAATTAGAAGTCAGTCATATAAATGACTGAATTTTCAGTCATTTTTCTCTGATTCATCATCAGTTGAAAAATACCCTAACTGAAATTTCGTGAATAATAAATAATTTTGTAATTTCAATAAACAGAAATTATGAATAATAAATAATTTGTAATTTCATTAAACAGAAATCATTTAAAAATAATAACTTGCGGTATAATACGCATTTAAAACTGCAATATCTGATTTTATTTTCTCCTCGAAGAAATTGAAATTCAGTTTTTAATTTTTTTCTCGATAAAGACGTCGTCATTTAAAACTGTTAATTGGGTCTCGTTCTTTTGCAAGATTTCAGTAATATTTTCAACAGGGTTAGGTAGATCATCACTTAAAATGCCGGGAATTAAAAAAAAAAAGAAATAAGAAAGAAAGAAAAAAAAAAAAAATGAAAAATCGTTTAAAAAAGCTGTAACGAGATCTTGAATGACCGGCTGGCACGAATCCTGCTTCTTTGTCGCGAGTTGGGCGTCGACTCCTTTTTTTCCTGCTTTTTTTCTTCTTCTTCTTCGTTTTGCCCTTTTCAGCTCATCTCGCTGTATCTTGCGCAGGGACGCGCGGTCTTTCGACTAAGTATTCACTGTATAAACCTATATAGTATATATATTTGTAGCCCGCTTTACTCTGAAGGAAGAAGACATGTGTATGTGTGAATGCACACGTCACACGAGAAGATGACAAAATTCACGCAGGAAATTGGCGTCTAGCGACTATATATATAAGGTGCATTTACACGTATATAGAAATTGTTCCCCTTTACAAAATTTTATCTCGGAAGCACTTTAAAAAGTATCAAAAATATGTGCGCTGATGATGAAAAGACGTCGCCTTTCTTGAAGCCTATGCGCTGCTAATTTTAAATTCCACGCGGGACTTCTTTCCTGCACTTTTTTCTCTATATATCTCATCGTAAAAGTTAAATGACTCAAAAACTTTTAAAGAAATGTTTCCTAATTTTAAATTTCATGTCCAATTTTCGACACATACACACACATAATTTGTAATTTAACTTTCATGATGGTGAAAAGAAAAAAAATTGTAAAATAAGAACTGTGATGCATTCCTTTAAATATGTTTAAAAAATATTTTAATACGAGTAACATATATGAAATGATATACGAGATTGAAAGATTGCAATGTCCCGGATGGCAATTAATATTTTACGGTCGCAAATTCTAAACCGCATTTTATCTCAACAATGAGTGTCAAGCGGAGATGAAAAGAAAAAGAGCACACATGAAGTTTTGAATGAACATATATATATAATAAACATTCAGAGGTATTCATGTGTGCTCCGGGTCTTTATCCACGTGCAAAGAGAGAAAGGGCATTTACACTTTACCGTCGATAATATACAGATATATGGGAGAGAGAGAAAGAGAAGCGGAAGTCGAAACATCCGTCAGAGAATGATTTTTAAATGAGAATAAATCTTTCTCTTTTAAGTGACGTGTCTCATAATAATTAACGACGCGCGCGACAATATTTCCATTTTGACAAAACTTCATTACCTAAATATTAAAAATAAGCAAAAACAATATTCAATTATCGTCTATAAATAAACATACACTGAAAAAAATTATTTGATTCAAATAATTCATTACTTGTCTATCAAATAAATATTGACAAAAATGCTCAGAAATTCAGTTTTTCAGACAGTATTTTTATAAATAATAATAAAATTAATTTTGAATCATCATCATCGTCATTTTTTTTAGCAATCTCACTAAAAACTCTTGTCAGCGGGAGGTGAAACGAAAAGCAGACCATGTCCGCCCTTCAAAAGTTATTATTCATAATGTTGATGTATGTGGGCAACTATATATAAAGAAGTCTTTGTCGAATATTTTAGCGAGACTAATGATGCCGAAAACACGGGAATATTGAGGAGGAGAAGAAGGAGAGATGAAGCCATTTAATTACCACCTCAAAGAACGCACATCTAATAATACAGAAAACGAATAAATTGAAATAATTCTCCCCTCTTTCATTTCTTTTCTGCCAGAAATACAATATATATTGAAGAAAAAATAAATAGGAAAAAAAATTGTCTCTAAAAATAAGAAAAATTAATTATTTATAATTTATATAATAATTTCTTTCTCTAAAAAGTAAACAAATAGAAACCTCACGAAATGATAAATTTTATTATGGTGAAATTCTTTTATGCGTGATATAATTTTATTGTTTAGAGAATAATTTTTGTTAACTTAAATATATAAAGCCAAAATATCCACGCAGGAGTACAACTAAAGGGTGGGTTTCGAAAAGATTTAAGGGCCATGAACGTCTAATTTATGAGAGCGGGCACCAACGGAAGAACACAAAACCCAAAGGAGCGCAAATTATTTACTTCTCATCCTCTCTTTTTTATTCCACACAAAAACATGCCTGTAAATAGTTTAAAATACAAGTCTGCAAAGCACAAAAAAACAGTGCTTATATTTTTGACCGCAATTTTTATCTCAAGTCGGAAAATTTATTTATTAAAAGAGAAAAAAAATTTTTTCATTCAAAACAAAATATTATTGACCTAACTAATAATTAAAAACAAAATATTATTGACCTAATAATTAAAAACAAAATATTAATAACCTAACTAATTATTATTATAAAAAATAATTACTGTTACTGTTTTTTATTATATTAAAAATTAACGGCCACTAATTACAGTATTGAGAATAAATTTCAATCACAAAACAAAAAAATATCTACCTGTCAAACGTTTGAAATGTCTTTGCCAAACAAAAATTTTGTTTGGTTATTTAGATTTTGTAGAAAAAATTCTCAGTAAAAAAAAGAAAAAAAACTTATAACTCTTTCGAAAATATTCAGAACATTTATTAATTACTTTCCAACAAAAGAAAATTAACCGTCAAGAAAGTAGGTAAAATAGGTATAATATTAATAATAAAAATAACTTTTCAACAGTTATGAATTTAAATTATTTTCATGTTTCATCAAGTTAAAAATATAAAAGTGCAATTTTATTTTTATTATCATTACCACACTGAAAAAAATTCATTTGATACAAATAAACCCATTGCTTGTTTATTATCAAATAAATATTGAATTGAATTAAATAATTTTTAATGTAAATCAAATCAACTGTAAGTGAAATAATAATTTCTCTATTTAAATCAAATTTCATTGATAAAAAATTTATTCGAAATAAATATTTATTTGATAATTAACGAATTATTTGAATCAATTAAATTTTTTTCCCCTGAATAATTGACAATGGCTGACAATTTTTAAATCTTGACATATAAATTTAAATGTATCGGTTAATTATTGACACAGTTAAAATAGGGAAAAGTAAAGCGAAAAGTAAAGAGAAAGAAAGAGGAGGAACAATATTCTATAAAGTAATATAAAAAAAATGCGCGAGACCTGTAATATTCTCGTCGTGAATTAAAATGATTACAATGCCCTTTATGTATGTGTTAGAATGGAAGCAATTGCAAAATATATATATATATGCATGATCTAAGCAGTAATAACTGCATTACGACACGAGTAATTTCTTTGAACGTGAATAATGGACGCAATATTCGAAGCAGGACCAAGAGAGGAAATAGCAGATGTAGAATGCTACTTTCAATTGGGGGAGCTTGATGTTCCATTTGCATGCATAAGCTTGTCGGACGTTGGTCAGCATAATTATTTTGGATTTAGGAATGACGAATGTCCAAGCGCAAAATTTTACTTTCATATATTTTGTCGCGCAATGAAAAGAATTCACTATATGGGATTTTTCACACGAGTCATCATGATTTTCAAATTTTTCATCATTGCAAATAAAGACAAAAGGCGCCGATTGTTAAATATCACCAAAAAAAAACCATTAATTTAAAATAGAAACGAAAAGATCTAGCATGTGCTGTTTTATCGTTAAATTTTCAACGCACAATTGATCACTCACTTTGGGATGTAATTTGATTCTAGTCACGTGATCTATCGCAGCCCACCTGTTGTACTATATACTGTATCCATCAGGAAGTGTACCGTTCGAGTGTCATCTTGATGGTAAGCAACCAATGGCCCATACGCCCACAACTCCTACACTCTGCCTCTCAGTGGGAACCAGGAATTTTGAAAATGGATCTCTCGCAAGGTACGTCCAAATTATTATAACAATAAGAATCCAAAATCGAAACAAATTCGAAACATTTGCTACGTTTGGTAGTTAAAACTTAAAAGTCTATTTTTGATGCAGATGCGGTAGCAAATGTTTGTACATTGTCATAATTTTTTGTTCTCAACCCAATTTCTTCTTGGGTTCAAAGAAAAATAGTATTTACTTTTAACTACTAAATGTGAGAAAGTTTCTTTGAAACTAAGAAAATGGCTTGAAAACAGAAATGAAGACAAACATTTGCTACCGCATCTGTATCAAAAATACAGATAGTCTGCTATCTTCTAGGGAAGACAAAATTCTTTCAAAAATTGACTCAACTTTTTCTACTTTCGGTAAAAACAAAAAATCTACTGAACCTTCGGAAGGACTTTTTAAAATTCCATTATTCTTTGATGCCTTTATTAAAAAGGGGATTCACGACAGCAAGTAAGTCAAGCGCTAACATATTGTAATCTGATATTTTCCATTCCATAGAGTGGCGATTCAATCTGAGAAAAATGTCAAGACCACACCTCCCCCAGTCAAAAAGGATTGTTGTTATCATCTCGAATCTCAATGGAGGACAAAAGTTGCAACAGTAGGCAATACTTTTGGTTCATTGGATTATTCGTCATCAATTTATTCTTCCGTTACAAGTGGCCCACCGGTAGTTGAGACCACACAAAGTGTACATTATTACCATCATCATCCAACTTGTAAGAATATTGAGAATTACACACAAGAACAATTTTCAACTCACATCGAATGCACAACAACATCCAACGGATCTTTCGCTAAATTCACAACAGACAAAGAAGCTGTTAATCAACTCGCAGTTTCCAACACGTGCTTGCAAAATCCCATGAAATATGATGACAGCAATCCTATTGCTTCTGCCCTTACGGAGAATTTATTTTCATCTGAAAATTCATCCTCGGGTGAGTCATTATAATTCGAATTTACAGCAATCTTTCTTTTTGGAACAAATTCGAAATTGAATCGAAATTGTAGAATTGTACAATTCTAATTGTTATTACAGAAAGTAAAATTCGTGAGAAGAAAATAGTGGAAGAGGTATTAACAAAAGGACATCATGACAGCAAAGAGCAAGATAGTCTTCAAGAATTTGAAAAAAACGCTGCAAATGCGACGATCAATGGGAAAATTGGTTCCATTGATACAAAGTTGGATAGGTCGATACAAAAGTTAGACAATTTGATTCAACGTGGAGAAAAATTCTCCAAATCGGCTGCACTGTGCAGAAGAAATGGATTGGATCCAAATCTCGATGAACTGCGAGGCAAAGAAGGAAAATGGAAATACTTGAAACACATATCTTCTTCTGATTTTAGATTTCCAAATATTGACAAATCAACTCTTGTTGCAAACAAAATGGAACAAATTGGAAAAAATTCTAAAGAAGAAATTAAAGGAAGTTCAAAGAATTTTTACCAAGTTCCTCTTCCCTCTGCCGAAGAATTGATCTCCAACTATAGAAAATATTTGTCCGAAGCTCAACTAAAGAAATATCAATATTGCTCGTCGAGGAGAAATGGTCTCCAGGACGAATGTTATCTTTCGGTGCCAAGAGCCGTTGTAGAACTGAAAAGAAATGAAACCTGATTTCACCCAAAATAAATTAACTGAAAAGGAATAAAATTTTTACTATTACCTACACAGATAGGTTTTTAGGCAAAGTAGCAAAATGCGAAGCAAAATGCAAAGCAAAATGTCTAGAGTGGAGAAGGTACAACGACCTGGACCAATTGCTTCAGTTACTGTCGGTCAAGATAAAGAGAGAGAGAGAGAGAGAGGAAACTTGTTGAGTCATAAAACGTCAAAAATGGAGAATCGGGAAGAGGAAGATGCTGGCAAAAAGAAATTCAAAAGTGCGTTAAAATTACATTTCACGAATATTCTATTTTTATGAGACAAAAACAAACTTTAAAATTAGTTTTTACAACTTTTAAGGAGAAATTTGCTTTCTAAGTGCAAATTAAAAAGAGAGAAAGAAAGGAGAAATGTCATTCATTGTGATGAGAGGGAATTTTTTTACTATAATGTACTTTTGCATGAGGGTCACGACGTTGCCAATAATATGTATGAAAAGAGCAAACAAACGCTTTACTGACGGCAGGAAGTTGTTGCGTTCCATTGGGAATTCTCGAGCAGTGTTGGCCTGCCTCCAGAGGATAAAAGACAAAAGAAATAAATTCGTCACGAGTGAGCGGGAATTACGAAGATTGCCAACCATTAATTAAAAACTATATTTATCATCAAAGCGAATAGAAATGTTCCATATAAGGAAAGTTTTCTCTTCTTTCGCTTTGAAGACAATAATAAAAATGGAAAATACAAGATACAAAACCAAAATACAAAAAAATACAGGATAAAGAATACAAAATACAAAAGAATACAGGATAAAGAATACAAAATACAAAAAAATACAGGATAAAAAATACAAAACAATAAAAAATAGAAGATAAAAAATACAAAACCCAAAATACAAAAAATACATAATACAAAATTGAATATACACTACAAATGGGAATATAAAGAACGATTTTTTTCTCTAATACAAAGAGGAAAATTTGGAAATATGAAAATTGCGTAAATAAATGTTAACTACTGAAGACATGTCTTTAGCGTGATTTGCTTGACAGAGCGGAAGTAACAAAACGTGATTTGTACACACGAACACGCGACTTCCGTTCGTTTGACACGGGGGGCTTAAATAGTGAGACGTTAAATACACTGTCGGAATCAAACATTTTCAGTAGCCTTACTTCCGGTAATAAACAAATTACAAAATTATTTAATAAATATACAATACAAAAAGAGACAAAAAAAAAATAAAAAGGGGGTAAAAATACAAAGAAAAAATGCAATATCGAAAGGAAATAAAAAATAAAACAGATTGAATGCAAAAAGCATTCAAAAAATATTGAAAGAAGATAAAAAATTAAAAAGAGATAAAAATGCAAAAGCACAAAAAATATTGAAAGGAGATAAAAAATTAAATAAGGTATAAAAAATGAAAAAAAATATTGAAAGGAGATAAGAAATTAAAAAAAGATAAAAAATAAAAAAGAAATAAAAATTCAAAAATGGAAAAGATATTGAAAGGAGATAAAAAATTAAAAAAAAATGAAAATTCGAAAATGGAAAAAATATTGAAAGGAGATAAATAAAAAAAAGGATAGAATTGACAAAAAGTAGATGGCACCGAAAAATCTCAAATTTCCCTGTGCGCTAAATACATATAAAAAAAGCGCTACTTTCTAGAACGAGCGCATTACTCATAATACCAGCCAAGGGACAAGGTTTGTATAGAGAAGGATCATAAATGCATAAGATTAATCCCAGACAAGGAGGAGCGAGAGAGAAGAAGAGACGAGACTTGAGAAAGGAATATATAAAGAGAGGGCACATAAGATCGCGAGGAGAAGGATGCTGTATAAGGGCGAGTAGATGAGTGCAAGAGAAGAGATCTATAATGTTTATACTTTAAACACAGAGGGATCGGACGTAAAACAGAGAGAGATAACAAGACAGAGAGAGAAAGAAAGAAATAAAGAAAGAGAGAGAGAAAGGGAAAGGAGATAAAGAGAGAAAATCTCTGCGGTTAGAGAGAGAGAGAGAGAGAGAGAGAATACGTGACTCTGCAACTGCAGACACGCTCGACTCAAAACAAGTTCCAATGTATCTGTACCGGAGGCTCCTAGGGTCATACTTTCTTGAGACATTTAAACGTTCTCTCTGTGGCCAGTTCACGTCCAATAAATCAAGTGAACGATTGCATAATACGATAATAAAACATGATCGATTATTGATCCTCGAACCAAACAGTTTCATTGAATTATTTTAATCTCGATTTTAATAATATGTGTCAAATCGGAACCAATCAAAAACTCATTCACTATCTATTTTATTGACTATTGTTTTCCTAAATTATCCTACTCTCTAAATCTGAATAAGTGAAAATTTCACTTTTTTTATGTGTGAAAATTTTTCTCACTTATCAATAAGTGAAATCAACTTCTAAATAAGTGAAATTCACTTATACATAAGTGAAATATTCACTTTTGTCATGTGTGAGTTTGTTTTCACTTATTGATAAGTGAAATCGACTTATACGTAAGTGAAAGTTTAATTCATAATAAATACACCTGCTGGCGCTAACGTCGACGTCACGTTGTGTATCGCAGCTGTGCATAATTCGCGGAAGAGGAATTTCTGTTTTTTAATCGTTTTCAATCGACACTGCTATTAAATTGTAGTGATTTGGTAAGTAGTTTAATGTTAAATCGTAAGTATGTGCTTCATTCTCTTGTAGTTATTTATATTGTTTTTGTTTGTTTAACAACAACACGATAATCTAAATGTGACGCAAATGAGAATTTGAGGTTATAATTGTAATTATGAATAATTATAATTCATTATTAATTTAATATTTGATTTCGATTAATTGCAGAATGACAGATTTTCAAAATGACATTTATTGATTGGAACAGCTTGACTGTAAAAGAATTACGGAGAAAATTGGAAATTTTATTCATAAGTGTATATTCTCTTATTCATAAGTGTATATTCTCTTATTCATAAGTGCATATGCACTTATAAATAAGTTAAATTAATTCACTTATAGAATAAGTGAATATTCACTTATTCTACGTGGAAGGCTTTTGAAACATGGAATAAGTGAATATTCACTTTAAATAAGTGAAATTCCACTTATTCAGATTTAGAGAGTAAAGTTTCCCTAAAGTTACGAGTGAAAAATTCCCTAAAGCTTGCAGAAGCAGCTTTCACAGAGCTTTTAAAGGAAGTTTTCCTCAAGCTTCTAGTGGAAATTACCCTAGAACTTCCCAAAGTTTCCAGCGATGTTTCCCTAAATCTTTCTGTGAAAATTTCCCTAATAGTTCTAGAGAAAGCTTTTCTAAAGCTTCTAGTGGAAATTACCGTAAAGCTTCCCCAAGTTTCCAGAGAAGTTTCCCTAATGCTTTCAGTGGAAATTTACCTAAAGTTTTAAGAGGAAGCTTTCCAAAGCTTCTAGTGGAAATTACCCTAAAGCTTCCCAAAGTTTTCAGCGAAGTTTCCCTACAGCTTTCAGTAAAAATTTCCCTAATAGTTCAAGAGATAGCTTTCCTAAAGCTTCTAGCGGAAATTTCCCAAAAACTTCGCTAAAGTTTCCACTGGAAGCTTCCTAAAGCTTCTAGTGGAAATTTCCCTAAATTTTCCAGTGTTGTTTCCCTAAAGCTTTCAGTGGAAATTTACCTAAAGTTTTCAGAGGAAGCTTTCCAAAGCTTCTAGTGGAAATTACCCTAAAGCTTCCTAAAGTTTTTAGCGAAGTTTCCTTAAAGCTTTTAGTGGAAATTTTCCTAAAGTTTTCAGAGGAAGCTTTTTAAAACTTCTAGTGGAAATTACCGTAAAGCTTCCCCAAGTTTCCAGAGAAGTTTCCCTAAAGCTTTCAGTAAAAATTTTCCTAATAGTTCTAGAGAAAGCTTTTCTAAAGCTTCCAGTGGAAACTACTCAATAACTACAAGAGGAAGCTTTCCTCTTTTTGTCTTTGACAATGAAATGCAACAAGTCTCAAATTTATGCAAAATAATAAAACGTGAAATTTTCTCTTTATAACTGAATATTTTCCTGAAAATGCTATTAAAATCAATTTCAATTCGATTTGTAATAATTATTTACAGACTTCTTTTTTCCATCGCACTTTGTAAACCGAAACTTAGAAAAAAAAAGGATAAAAAAATATATTGCAAATTTTATTTTCTTCATTCTATCTCACTGATGTCACGAATCGAATAAAGATTCTCGATAAATTTTATGAAACTTCGCAGCGTAAATTTTTCAAAACAGTCATTTTCATAAACACAATTTTTCTTATTTGAAAATTCAATAAAAATTTATGAAATACTTTACTATATAATAAAAAAAAGAGCCAACGAACGAAAATAAAAAAAAATAGTGCAATTTTTTTTGGGGGGGAGGGAAAAAATACATTTTGCCGGTTTTCTTTTTTTATTTCGCAATAGTGCTTTTTAGAGATAAAGCAATTTGAAAAAGCTCGAGACGCGCCTGTAAAAATGCAATGTTGGTAAACACTCTGTATAATTCGGCAGAAAATAATTGCCAAAAAAAAAACATACTTAGACCATTTTTTCTCTATCTCATTCATATATATATAAAGGTGGGAAAAATACCAACAGTGTAAGGCAAAAAAAAAATTGTCCTCCTACATGGGTCGTTGCTACGATAATAACATACGGATAAGGGTAAAAAAATTTCAGTGTCGTGGCTTCAAAAAAAAAAACTAAAGAGCTTTGCACCCACGAGTTGCCTGGCATTAGGTTTTTCTATTTTTTTTTCTTTTTTTTTTTTTTTGTTCACTGGAGAATTCGTCAAAGCTGCTAGATATTTCATACGTGCTTGACAAGAATGCGTGAGTTCTGTCGGCCAAATCCTATGCCAGAGTTGAAAAACCAACGAGATTTATCTCCATTTCTGAATGCATGTGTGTACGCGTAACACACGCACATAAAATCCACCATTTTACAACAGAAAATTACAAATTGCCTATGTATTATTATAGGCGTACCATGTCTCTCTCTCTGTGAATATATATATATATGTGTGTATATAAAATATACATAAAAGGAATACAGTAGCAAATGGAGAACGGAGACCCGAATATGCGTGCGTATCATTTATATCTATGTGAGTTTGTAGTTGTGTTACGCTCAGATGACAGAGAAAGAGAGAAAGGAGGAATTGAAAGCGGGTGAAGGGGAGGACAATAACAGAGCTGCGTTTTCGGGCAACGACCCGCCACCATTCCCTGTTCCAAACCAACGATCCAACCCTCCTCCTCCTCCTCCCAACCCTATATAATCCCTTACTCTCACCCATTCGTAAAGCCTGCACATCACAGCCTCGAAATATATCCAACTTTCTTTACCTTAATTAAAATGACACTTTCGTTTCTCTATTGAACGACAGACAAATTTAATTCCTCATCTCGATATAACCCGACGAATTTTTTTGAGAGGCCTTCGTTTTAAAAAAGAAAAAAAAAGAAAATTCCTTTGACACTGACAAAACAATCTCCTGTCATTTATTTCCATATTTATTTAATCACCTCTGTTCGTCTCTCCCAGATTTTGAAAAAAAAAAAAAATTAAATCTTTAATTCTTTTTTTTTTCCGAATCGTGAATCGTTTTTGGAGGGAATAACTGATGGGGTTTCACTTGGAATTATGGGAAAAATAATTTATCCAAATTTTGATACTTAGATAAATACATATTCAATAATTGAAAGTAGTAACCGTAGGCAACGTTGCTTAACGTCCACGATCGCAAACCAAGGCGCTACGCCGTCAAAACTATATTATTTGTAAGATTTTAGACTCGCATGAATATTCCGCAAATCTTATTTGACATAATAGTTATTTGACATAAAATCATTTGACATAAATTTTAATTGACATAAAATTCATATGACGAATGTCATTTGACATAAATGACATTTGACGTAAAATTCATTTGACATACATTTCATTTGACATAATATTCATTTGACATAAAATTCATTTGACATATAAATCAATTGAAATAAATTTCATTTGACATACAATTCATTTGACATAAATTTCATTTGACATAAAATTCATTTGACATATAATTCAATTGAAATAAATTTCATTTGACATAAATTTCATTTGACATAAATTTTATTTGACATAAAATTTATTTGACAAAAATGTAATTTGACATAAATTTCATTTGACATAAAATTCATTTGACATATAATTCAATTGAAATAAATATCATTTGACATAAATGCAATTTGACATAAATTTCATTTGACATAAAATTCATTTGACATAAATTTCATTTTGCATAAAAGTATCTGCGCAAATTTTAAAATTGACCATTAACAATCTTCTTGGTAATATCTGATTAATTACTTTCAACATTCACGCCAATATTTATATGTCAAACGAACTTTATGTCAAATAATTTTCATATAAAATGAAATTTACATCAAATCACATGTATGTCAAATGAATTTTATGTCAAATGAAATTTATGTCAAATTACATTTATTTGAAATAAATTTTAAGTCAAATTACATTTATTTGAAATGAATTTTATGTCAAATGACATTTAAATTATATCTGAATTTTGTGTCAATTAAAAATTATGTTAAATGCTTTTATGTCAAATAACTATTATGTCAAATATGATTTGTGAAATATTCATTCGAGTCACATTTTACATTATAACCCATAGATAACTGCGGCAACATTGCTGAAATATTGCCATGGAATGTTAGCATTGTTGCTACAAGGTTAATGTCACACCTTGGCAACATTCCACAGTAACTTTATTACAATATTGCAGTAACTTTACTGCAAAATTACATGGTAACATTGCTGCGCTATTGCATGACAAAGTTGCACTGTAACCTAGCTGCAACATTTCACAGCAACCTTGTTGCAACATTACCTTACTGTAACATTACTGAAACATTCCATAGCAACCTTGCCGTAACATTCCACAGTAACCTTATTAGAACATTGCATAGTAAACTAGTTGCAATAATACATGGCAAGATTACCGCAATATTGTAAAGTAACCTTTCTGTAATATTATGTTGCAAGGTTCCGTAAAGGTTGAACAATAAGCTAGCAAAAGGATTTGTAATGTTGTAGTGTAAGTTTACAGTACAATGTTGCATCAAGCTTACTGTGTAAGGTAGCCTTACTACAGTAAGACTACTGTGCAATGTAGTCGCAATATTGCATGGCAAGGTTGCTAAGTTAGGACATTTGAAGGTTGCAGCAACATTGCGTCAATATTGTCGAGAAACATGTCTGCTGTCCAAAGTGAAAACCCAGTAAGTCGCATTTGCCATAAGAGCGAAAGTCGAATAACAAAGCTAAGGGACGCTCACCCTTATGGCAAATGCGACTTACTGGGTTTTTTCTTTGGACAGCAGATGTCAACATTGCCGCAAAGTTGCCTGTAAGGTTACGTGCTATCTGGGAAGGTATTTTCAAGCAAAAAATGATTTTCTATAACAATGAACAAAGAAAAGGGATTTGCCCTTATTATGACTTCAAATCTAAGAAAAAGGCTTATTTTTCGATATTGATGGTAGATGGGTAAAATTTCGATCATATATAATCTAGTGT
>JUFY01019676.1:4607-17806 GCA_001855655.1 Leptopilina clavipes | reverse complement strand
AATTAATTAATTAATTATAAATATTATTTTTAGTTTTGAATATAAAAATAAATAAATTTAATGAATAAATAAATAAATTAATTAATTATAAATATAATTTTTAGTATTGAATATAAATATTATTTTAAGTATTGAATATAAATATTATTTTTAGTATTGAATATAAAAATAAATAAATTTAATAAATTAATTAATTAATTAATTAATTATAAATATTATTTTTAGTATTGAATATAAATATTATTTTAAGTATTGAATCTCAGATCATTTAATAAGATTAAAAATAAAAAAAAATCAACGAGGGGTGAATTAAGTTAAATTATTGCATGTGTCAACAAAAATGACCAGATTCTTACATTGTGTTGATCTTCGAGGTTAAAGTGACACTAACCCTCAGACATATATATATGATATATATTATATATGACACCCATAAATCAATTAGAATTCATTCAATTTTTATTTCATGTATTCTAAATTGAATATTGGATCAATTTTAGTGGCAATTTTTGAAGAGATAATTTTTTATTATTATTTATATCCTAGTGAAAAAAGTGACAGGAAGCTGAATGATTATTTAGCGTTTTGCTTATTATTATTATTATGTATATATACAGAAGTCACATCCACTAAAATTTTTCTATAAATTATGAGGCATATCATTCGTTATTTTTCTACTAAACCATAAAGTTCATCCTAACCATCAATTATAATATTTTACCCCTCGACAGATATCAGGCAAAAAAGCTATTAATACTGTACGTATATATATTTGAAATGTGTGCGGGCGAAGCCTTTCTTCTAAAACGAGTTTGAAAAACAAACAAATCACTGCTGCCAGAATATCTATAATTCAGTTTCGGTATGTGTTGAGCAATCTATTCAAAAAATTCTCGAAGAGTAAAATAATCAATTCTTCATCGAGAATGTAAACGAAATTTTGTGTGGTGAAATTAATTTTACGATGATCATCAAACACTTTTGGTAGAAGAGTTATCAATTTTTGGACGAAAATCAAAATTTTGGTACAAGAGAGTTAATTTTTGGACCAAAGTAAAAAAATTTTGGTACTAGAATTATTAATTTTCAGATAAAAATCAAATTTAGGGAAAAATTAGTTTCTGTACCAGAATTTAAATTTTGTACCAGATCCAAATTTCGTACCATAGTCAATTTTTGAATCGAGAAAAATTTTTTTCTATTAAAATCCAAAGTCTGTACCAGAATCACTGATTTTTTTAGAACAAATTTAAATTCTGTACCACAATAAAATTTTGAAGCAAAATCAGTTTCTGTACCAGAATTTGACTTTAGTCCATATTTAGGCTTTTGAAAAATACATTTTTAGATCAAAAACAAATTTTTGATAGAAATTTGATTCTATACCAGAATCGACCTTTTGGGTCAGATTTATGTTCTGGTACCACAATTAATTTTTGGTTCAAAAACCGATTTCAAAGCCAAATCGAATTCTGTACCTAAAGTGACTTTTGAACCAACCTTAGATTTTGCACCACAATCAAAATTTTGGTCCAAAATCTGTACCAGAATTTGACTTTTGTACCAAATTTAGAGGCTGTACCATAATGAATTTTTTGGACCAAAATCAATGTCTGTACCAGAAATTTATACTTGGACCAAATTTCGGTTTCGTACAAATTTTCGACCAAAATCAGTTTTTGTACCAGAAATTAACTCTTGGACCAAATTTAGAGTCTACCCAATTAAAATTTTTTGGAAAAAAATCAAATTCAGTACCAAAATTTTATTCTTGCACCAAATTTATGTTCCGTACTAAAATACAATTTCGGACTAAAATAAGTTTCTGTACCAGAATTGGGTTTTGGATCTTATTTAGATTCTGTATACTAAAATAAAATTTTGATCGAAAATCATAGTTTTTTCACCAGGAGTTAATTTCGATTCAACATTTGATCCCGTACCAGAAATTTTTTTTCACAAAAATTAGTTTTTATACCAGAATTTGAAATTTGGACCAGTTAGATGCCGTACTACAATAAATTTTTTTTTTGACCAAAATAAAAGTATGTACCAGAATTTTAATCTTGCACAAAAATTTAGTTTCTGTACCAAAGTAAAACTTTGAACCAAAATCAAAGTGTGTACCAGAATTATATTCTTGGACAAAATTTAGTTTCTGTACCAAAGTAAAACTTTGAACCAAAATCAGTTTCTGTACCAGAATTTTATTCTTGGACAAAATTTAGTTTCTGTACCAAAGTAAAACTTTGAAGCAAAATCAGTTTTTGTACCAGAATTTGCCATTTTGTCTAAATTTAGAGTCTGTACGAAAATAATTTCTTTGGACCAAAGTCCGAATCTGTACCAGAATTTTATACTTGAAAAAAATTTAGGTTCCATACCAAAGTAAAAATTTCACCCAAAATCAATTTCTGTACCAAAACTTAGTTTTTGACCCTAAATAGATTCCTTACCAAAATAAAATTTAGGACCAAAATCAGTTTCTCTACCAGAATTGACATTCGAACGAAAATTATATTCCGTACCAGAAATAATACGCGTCTATAACTTCAATGCCAAAATTTAATTTTGGCCTGAAAAATTAATTTTTGTACAAAAATTTCATTCTGTACCAAGAACTAAATTTTTTTATTTGACCAAAATCAGTTTCTGGTGGGAAGAACAAATTTTCCATTAAAATCAGTGTTAAGGGAGTCGTTAATGTTTTAACTGACTTAATAAATAAGGCGATAATTTGATGGATCTTATTATATATACTTCCAACATTATTTTCACCGTACCGTAACGGATTTATTTACTCACGCCTTTAAAATTAAGAAACAAGGTTAATTTTCTGTTGGTTCTTTTCACTTTCTTTTTTGTTTCTTTGTTTGTTCTTACTTTTTTTTTTGCAAAACCAGGTAATAAAGTAGCTTTCTTGAGGGTTATGTTCGAGCACATTTGCGTTTGCATTTATATACATGAACACTATATATGTATATATATAGTTCAAATACAAGGTGTATTATAACGAAGGAAAAAGGGCGTATTATTTTTTGCTCGCCTCTGTATTCTACATCCTAGTATATATCGGAGCACACAGAAATGTTGGGTCATAATTTACATCCAAAGAGCCGATAAACATCGCGCCCTGCGGACACGAAGCCACGGTCCATGGACCCCATAGGCACTCCCAAGCATTGTCCTCTTCCCCTCCCCTCCTCTTTCTCGTTCCCTTTGCCCATTCCTTCTTGTATGTACCCTTTCGACCAGGTTCTCCACGATCTTCTCTTGTTTACTCCCATTCCACTAATATTTCTCTCTTTCTCTCTCTCTATTTTTTTTCTCTTACAAGCACGATTTTTTCGAGGCTCCTGCTTCTTTCGCCTGTTGCCTTCTTTAACCTCTCGCACAGTCACCTGAGTTTCTAAGTGTATAAATTATAACCGAGTAACAACATCCAAGATTCGAAATCTGAACAATATGAGGGAAATAAAAAGGCAAAGAAAAAGAGAGTGAGAGAGACAGAGGGGAAATTTATTCAACTCTGCTCTTTTGCATGAAAGGAAGGAGAAAAGAAGCCAGAAGATTCGCTAGAACTTTTAAATTTCGAAAAAATTTCGAAAAGATCCCGAAACAATTATGGACAAATTTCCAGTTCTAGGGAAACTTTTAATATTTATTTTTCTTCTACTGATTTTAAATAAACTTTTTTTTCACCTCGATGTTTTTTGAGACCCTGATCCATGATACCTTGATCCGTGTCCAAGTGGATTATGGAAAATAATTCGTCCGAACTTTTAAATTCAAGAAAATTTCAAGGTCCTAAATAAATTATGAAAAATTTTTAGTTCTAGGGACGTTTAAAATTTACAATTTTTCTTCTACTGATTTTTAATAATCTTTTGTTTCGCCTTCCCGATGTCCTCCGAGACCCTGGTCTATGACAACTGGATGATTCCTATCCAGTGGACCATCGAAAACAATTCCCTCGAATTTTTAAATTTCCAGAAAGTTTCAAGAAGATCCTAAATAAATTATGAACAAATTTTTAATTCTAGGAACGTTTGCGATTTATAATTTTTCTTCTACTGATTTTTAATAAACTTTTTTTTCGTCTTCTTGATGTCCTCCGAGACCCTGGTCTGTAACTCGATTGGAATCTTCCAGTGGATCAACGAAAAAAATTCCCTCGAATTTTTAAATTTCCAGAAAGTTTAAAAAAAAAGAGAAACAATTATGGAAGAAAATTTCCGTCCTGGAAACATTTGACATTTATAATTTTTCTTCTACTGATTTTTAATAAACTTTTTTTTGCGTCTTCTTGATGTCCTCCGAGACCCTGGTCTGTAACTCGATTGGGATTTTCCAGTGGACCAACGAAAACAATTTCCTCGAATTTTTAAATTTCCAGAAAAGAGAAAAGAGAGAAAAAGAGAAACAATTATGGAAGACAATTCCCGTTCTGGAAACATTTGACATTTATAATTTTTCGTCTACTGATTTTTAATAAACTTTTTTTTCTTCTCGATATCCTTTGAGACGACAGTCCCTGACCCCTTGATCCATATGCAGGTGGATCATGAAATTTCGCTTGAATTTTCAAATTCAAAAAAGTTTCAAAAAGATCCCAAAACAATTATGGGGCCAATTCTAAGGGACTGTTGAGATTTATAATTTTTCTTCTACTGATTTTTAATAATCTTTTTTTTTCTTGACGTCCTTCAAAACTTGATCCACATTCAGGTGGATCACCCAATACAATTTAAAAAAACCTCTTCCGGAAAGAAACCAGAGAAACTCCAATATTGAAAATTTCCGTAAAATTCTCGACATTAACCCAGATGTTACCTCTGTGAATATTCTCACTGTTGTATGTGTACGTGTGTGTCTCCTTCTTTTTCTTCTTCTTCCCTTTTTCTTTCTCTCGCACTTCGCGCCCTACAAGTCGGAATGCGATTGACTTCATGCATAACTGGCAACAAGGTTCCTAGAGTCTCGCCCATCTCACCGGTTTGTTATGTCCACATATAACGGGTGTAATCTCCCTTCTTTCTTTTCTTCATTCGCAATTTTCCACATCTCTTTCGATAAAAATAAAAACAAAATCCACAAATGGAATCATCTCAATCTAATTATCCCTCACTACCAAAATAAGAAAAATAAAATCCGAATTACATGATTGAGATTTGAAGCATAGTTTTCATAACAAGGTTTGGAGCAATTTTTTGTTGGTAAAAATAATATCTGATTGCGAGTGAACGCAATAACAAGTGAGACAATTTGCGTTGCTTGTGTGTGATGCCTCGTCGGTTAAATTTCATCTGGGCGGATAGATTGAAGTGGATATATATATATATATATATATATATATAGCAACGTAAATCAGTGCTTGTATAATTTTATGTTTGCTGGAAGCGTGCAATTACCCGTTGAGAATCTGAATCGTTCATCCACCTTTCGTGTATAAGGTGGATGTTGGGACCACCCGTTAGAAGCGCTAAGATGAGCCTCTCAACATAAACGAAGGAGGAATGAGGAGGAAAGGATGAGGGGGGAGAGGGGTTATGGGGATGGGGAGTCAAAGGCTCGTTAGCGGCACGAGGGGAGTCAAAACACTGTTGCCAGATTGTTATCCCTTCTCCTCTTGCATTTCAATGTGAATTCCCTTAGAAACTGCAACGTCGGGATTGCATGCATATTGTGTATATGTTTATATCTTCGGATTAATCTCGCGACGGGACAACCAAGATTCAAGGATTTGTTGTTCTTTTTGTTCTTGCTAAAGTGGCTTTTTCTATTATCAGTAGAACACAATGTCTGAAGAATCTTTTTCGCGCTATTTTGGTATTTAATTATCGGAGACTGTTTAGATGACTTTGGAAGACTCTGGAAGATTTTGGAAGACTTTAGAAGACTTTAGAAGACTTTAGAAGACTCTGGAAGATTTCGGAAAACTTTGAAAGATTTTGGAAGACATTGCAAGACTTTGGAAGACTCTGGGAGATTTTGGAAGACTTTTGAAGACTCTAGAAGATTTCGGAAGATTTTGGAAGACTTTTAAAGATTTTGGAAGACTTCGGAAGACTCTGGAAGATATCAGAAGATTTTGGAGGACTTTGAAAGATTTTGGAAGACTTTGAAAGATTTTAGAAGACTTTGGAAGTCTATGGAAGACTTTAGAAGACTGGAAGATTTTGGAAAACTTTAGAAGACTTTGGAAGACTTTGCGAGACTTTGGAAGACTCTGGGAGATTTTGGGAGACTTTGGAAGTCTATGGAAGACTTTAGAAGAGTGAAAGATTTTGGAAAACTTTAGAAGACTTTGGAAGATTTTGCGAGACTTTGGAAGACTCTGGGAGATTTTGGGAGACTTTGGAAGACTCTGGGAGATTTTGGAAGACTTTAGAAGGCTCTAGAAGACTTCGGAAGACTTTGGAAGACTTTGAAAGACTTTGAAAGATTTTGGAAGACTGTGGGAGATTTTGGAAGACTTTGCAAGACTTTGGAAGACTTTGGAAGACTCTGGAAGATTTCGGAAGATTTTGGAAAACTTTGGAAGACTTTGAAAGACTCTGGGAGATTTTAGGAGACTTTGGAAGACTCTGGAAGATTTCGGAAGACTTTGGAAGACTTTGGAAGATTTTAAAGACTTTTTAGGAGACTACTTTGGGAAACTTTTCTCGAAGACTACTTACGAAACTTAGAAATACTTTAAGACAATTTTTTTTGGTCGAGAAGAAGACATCAAAAGGAAAAAAAGTTTATTTAGAATCAGTAGAAGAAATAATAATATGAAACGTTTCCAGAACGTTTGGCCTAACCAAATCTTTAGTAGTTTAGTGGACAATATCCCCCATTTGGAGGGAGTTTGGCATGACTAAATCTTCAGTAGCATAGTGGACAGTATCCCCCATTTGGAGGGAAATTGGCATAACCAAATCTTCAGTAGCATAGTGGACAGTATCCCCCATTGAGAGGAAGTTTATTCTAACCAAATCTTCAGTAGCATAGTGGACAGTATCCCCCATTTAGAGGAAGTTTATTCTAACCAAATCTTCAGTAGTTTAGTGGGCAGTATCCCCCATTTAGAGACAGTTTGGCCTAACCAAATCTCCAGTAGTTTAGTGATCAGTATAAATATCAAAATAAAATCGAAAAATACTCACCAAACACTTGCGGCACCTCCAAAGTAGTAGAGCATCAAAAAGACAATCGCACAATACGGATTATCCAAACCGTCCTGAGTGAGATACTGCTGCTGATGCTGAGCGATGATCACTTGATCTTGAGAGTGTAAGGGAATAGCTTGCGTGCACGCGACAGCTACTCTTCCAGCGGCTAATCGTATCACGTAACCAACTGCGACAACCGCATGGCATACGGCCAAACACGTGATGGCTTTCTCTGTACAAAAAGAACCAATTCATTTGAAAAAAATTCCCCAAACTATATCACTGTTGATAAAATAGATTTCTTTTTTCATTTAAATACATTAATCTTGGAAATGAATTGTGTATGGAAAATTAAGATTTTAAATTGTTTGCTACTCTGGAGATTATAATAGTTGTAGAAGAAAAGGGGGAAATACTCACCAGCTGTGTTGGTTGTTCCGTATTGTTTTCGCGGTTTAAGCGCAGTGAATATTGCCACAGCGACTGAGAAAAGACAAACGGTTGCGAATGCTGCGGTCCATGCCTCAGCGATCTTCTTATCCCTTTGTGACCAAAGAATATCGGCATCGCAAGCGGCCGCGCATCTCCCGGAGCGATTCAGAAAGATGTAGAGACCAGATTTCGCGTACCACGAACAACCCCAAGGTCCATTGCCGGCACCAATCGTCTACGGAAGAAGGAGAAAGAGAGGCCGCTTCATTAAGTAACTCCTGATGTATGAGGGTCATGGAAAATGTATTCTTAACTGCGGTTTAGTTTACGTTCCTAAATTTATCGCGGCGCAAGAGACTCGTCTCACTCGCTGCTTTATTAACCACTGACGAAAACAACCACCGCACCGTTTTTTTATTTCTATATCAGTATATTTTTTTTTTAAACTTATATTTTATCAAATCCAGATGATCATAAAATTTTTTTTTTCCTTATTTGTGTCTAGAAACGACTTCTCGTTAAAGCTGCGATTTTATCGACGCAAGAATCAACGTGCATATTTGCAGCTTAACGAGCAGCTGAACCAAAAGAAAAGGGGACAACAAAGGATTATAAAACTCCCGTTTGTGTATAAATATGTTGATATATTGTTGGGTGTATTTACCTGAATTGGAATTGCAGGTCCAGGCTCACCGGGTCCTTCCATGCACATGTGCTGATGATTATTTTGCGGTGGAAATTTTGAGCAATTTAATGCCGCAGGCCAGGGAAAACCAAAACCTTGAAGCACTGGAAAACAACGAGCGCGAACCTGTTCACAAAGTCCACGACATGGTCCAATTGGTGATGGCACTTTTTCCGTGCACATTGGAACATAAACGGAACATAGAAACAGGTGCAATTGGGCACTGAAAGAAAAAAAGATGAAATATTTCAAATTCTTTTCGAAACTGGAGTTCGATTTGGTGTTTTTAAAAATCATATAAAGACAGCTTCTTTGGAAGAAAAAAATACATCGAGAAGAAAAAAGTTTATTTAAAATCAGTAGAAGAAAAAGTTGTCACTGGAAGTGGAAATTTTTCCATAGGCTTTTTTAGGATCTTTAAACGTTCTAGAAATTTAACAGTTTGAGCAAATTGTTTTTTTGTTCAAATTGTTTTGAATCGCCCAGTGGTCATGAAGCAGGGTTTCAGAGGACATCGAGAAGGAAAAAGTTTATTTAAAATCAGTAGAAGAAAAAGTCGTCACTGGAACTGGAAATTTTTCCATAGGTTTTTTAGGATCTTTAAACGTTCTAGAAATTTAACAGTTCGAGCAAATTGTTTTTTTGTTCAAATTTTTTTGAATCATCCAGTGGTCACGAAGCAGGGTTTCAGAGGACATCGAGAAGGAAAAAGTTTATTTAAAATCAGTAGAAGAAAAAATATAGTTTGAAGCGTCCGTAAAAGTAGAAATCTTTTAATAAGTTTTTTCGAAGACTACTTTAGGAGATTATTTTCGGCAATTACTTTAGGAGACTTTTACTTAGAAAACTATAAGAACTTTAGAAGACTTTTTAGAAGACTATTCTAGAAGAATCCTTTAGGAGACTTTTGGAAATATGATTTAGAAAACTAGGACTACTTTAGGAGCTAGACAGTTTTGGAAAACTTTTGGAAAACTAAGACTACTTTAGGAGACTTTTTTTGGAGAATAATTTAGAGCATTACTTTAGAAGGTTTAGGTTTTTTTTGGAAGACTACTTTAGAAGATTAATTTAGGAGACTTCTTTAGGAAATTACAACAACTTTAGGAAACTTTTTTGAAAAAAAATTCTCGAAGACTTCTTTAGGTCACTTGAAAATATGATTTAGAAAACTACGACTACTTTAGGAGACAATCTTGGAAGACTTTTTTCAAGGACTACAGTAGAAGAATTCATTTGGTGACTTTTTTGGAAGAATACTTTGTGATATTACTTCAGGGAACTTTTTTGGAAGACGACTTTAGGAGATTACTTTGGTAGACTTCATTAAAAAATATCAACAAATTTAGGAGACTTCTTTGGGAGACTATTGTAAAAGATTTCTGTAGGACACTTGGAAACATGATTTAGAAATCTATGACTACTTTAGGAGACAACTTTGAAGGGTTTTATAAAAGACAACAGTAGGAAAATTCATTAAGAGACTTTTTTGGAAGAATACTTTAGGACTTTACTTTAGGAAACTTATTTGGAAGATTACTTTAGGAGACTTCTTTAGAAAACCACAACAACTTTAGGAGACTTTGTATAAAACTATTCTGGAAAAATTCTTTTGCTGACTTTTGGAAATATGATTTAGGAAACTGGGACTACCTTAGGAGACAGTTTTGGAAAACTTTTTGGAAGACTACTTTAGGAGAATACTTTAGGAGACTTCTTTAGAAAACCACGACAACTTTAGGAGTCTTTTTATAATACTATTCTAGAAGAAGTCTTCAGGTGACTTTTGGAAATATGTTTCAGAAAACTAGGACTACTTTAGGAGACAGTTTTGGAAGACTTTTTTCGACGACTACTTAAGGAGATTAGTTTGGGAGACTTCTTTTTAAAAATTACAACTTTAGGAGACTTTTTTGGGAGACAATTCTAGAAGACTTCTTTAGGAGACATTTAGAAGACTACTTTAGAAAACTACGACTACTTTTGGAGACAAATTTGGAAGACTTTTTTGAAAGACTACGTTAGGACATTATTTTAGGAAATTGCTTTAGATAGTTAAACGTTTTTAGAATGATTTTGAAAATAAATCTTCAGTAGTATAATGATCAGTATCCCTCATTTTGACCGGTTTTGGAATTAAATCTTCAGTAGTATAATGATCAGTATTCCCTTCTTAGGAGGGTTTTAAAAAATAAATCTTCAGTAGTATAGTGGTCAGTACCCAGTAAGTTATTGTATCCTCCAGGGTGGAGGATTATCTTCAGTAGTATAGTGGACAGTATCCCTTTTGTAGTATCACTATAGTATCATTATAGTATCAGTATAGTATCATTATAGTATCATAGTATCAGTATCGTATCAGTATAGTATCATTATAGTATCATAGTAGCAGTATAGTATCAGTATAGTATCATTATAGTATCATAGTATCAGTATAGTATCAGTATAGTATCATTATAGTATCATAGTATCAGTATAGTATCATTATAGTATCATAGTATCAGTATAATATCAGTATAGTATCATTATAGTACCATTATAGTATTACTGTAGTATCACTATAGTATCATAGTATCACTATAGTATCAGTATAGTATCATTATAGTACAGTAGAGGGATTTTGGAAAGAAATCTTCAGTAGTATAGTGGACAATATCCCCTATTGCCATAAAGAAAAAACATATTACCTGCATCCGTACTGAATCAGTGGACTGAATGTTTGCAGCGTAAATTCAGCATCACCCTGTACTTCATGGCCAATCAAATTAGGCATTGCCGTCACGTTGTATCCAAGTCCCCGGCACATTTCTATTCTAATTGGTTCGCAAGCTCCATGTGCTCCCCAAATTGTCCTCACTGACATCAACATAATTAACCACCACATCTTTCCTAACCTTTAAAAACAAAATTCTCACCTCTAATCAAATACCATTTAATTGACTCAAATAAAATGTATTTGAATTGAATACCATTTAATTGATTCAATTACCATTTAATTGAGTCAAATTAAATTCATTTGAATAAAATACCATTTAATTGACTCAAATACCATTTAATTGACTAAAATAAATTTTATTTGATACAAATACTTATTTATATAATTTATATTAGTCCAGTAATTCATTATTTGAACCAAATACATTTTTTTCAGAGTCAATTAAATAATATTTGTGTCAAATAAATTTTATTTGAGTCAATTAAATATTATTCTTTGTCAAATAAATTTTATTTGATTCAATTAAATGTTAATGAATTATTAAATAGAGAATTTATTATTTCACTCACAACTTATTTAATATAAATAAAAATTATTTGTTTCAAGTAAATATTTATTTGATAATAGACAAGAGTAATCGGTTATTTGAATCAAATAAATTTTTTTCATTGTATTATTATTTGTCACTAACGATATAATTAAATCTTGGTCAAAGAAAACTATTGTCTCATCCACTTTTAATGTCTGCGTTTTTAATCCAAGGAGAGGACATTTTATAATCTCTCCAATTGTCCAATATAGTGCAATCTTGAATTATATTTAGTTTTCTCTTTACTGATATAGAAAAATGAAACAATAGTTTTTCTCAGAATCGAGTAACAAACTAAATTGAAATAGGTCAGTATATTGAAGAAATACTGTATATAAATATAACAAAATAAAAGTATTTCTATTTTTTTTCTATTTTTTAATAAAAAAATACTTTCTGCTATGATGGCTTATATCAGAAGTCGATTGCAAATATATACAGTGAGGAAGATTAAAAAGATTTTTTCTCATCCACACAATTGTATAGAATCGTATCGATGAGTGACGTGAATGATCTGACATCACTTATAGTGAGAGAGAGAGAGAGAGCGAGAGATGTAAATACAGAAAAACGATTGCGAGCTTGCGGCAGCGAGGGGGGTAAGAGGGTGGAAACTTGTTATCAGTTTTCTGTTGGCGTTCGAGTTCCGATTACGCAGTCGCGGGACACGGCGAGCAGAAGGCTATACGCGCGCAATGCGAGAACCGACCACCGCGTTCCTGTTCCCCTGGTACTTTATAATAATTACTGTCTCATTAAAATTTGTTATTTAACGTTAATCAATTGCAAGCACAATTTATGTCTGGGGCAAAAAGCGATACATGTACACGTGTATATCTTTATGCAAACAACCAACGCTGGACCAAACAACTTTCACGGGGTCCAATATCGAATATATATAGCTATATCTACATCGCGGAATAACTAACGCACCCTCCACGTGCTTATACACTCAGCGAATGAATATTAATGACCACCAGTGAAAAGCATAACTCATTAATATTATATAGTCTCTCCTTACACTCCACTCATCATTCTTAAGATTTTTACTAAGTTTTCAAACACTAAACAATTTTTTTTCTTTATTCGCAGCAAATTTTCCTCTATTAACAGTTAGAAAAAAAACAATGCCCTTTTTATATTAGTATCAAATTTTTATTTTTGGATTATTTCTTCCATGTTTCTTCCTTTTTATTAAACAGATATGTTGATTAAAAATCAAGGATCAACTTTTAAAGAGTAAAAATCTATTTTAAGAAACATTGAGTTTAGGGTTACAAGTACATTTAATTTTCTTGGTATCGATATGTAAAAGTTCAATAGAATAAGTCTGAGGGGGGGGGAAAATTTTCTATAAAACGCGAACAAATATACATTTCTCCGGGAACTGTTTCTCAGCGGGATACTGGTGTGATATATTCTGAAATTATATTCTCAATTTTTCAACTACTTTTACTTTTTGAGAACATTTTTCAGAAAACACTTGATCCATAAACAGCGAAGAAATTATTATCGACAATCGAATTCAGAAAGATAAGCAAGAAATAAACAAAATTGATTTAGTAAAATTACAAAAAGAAAAAGAAGAAGAAGAAGAGAAAAAAGAAACATCTCAAAATA
>JUFY01019663.1:8995-23579 GCA_001855655.1 Leptopilina clavipes | reverse complement strand
TTTTTTATGTATTCAATATTTATTTTTATATATTTATATATTTAAATATTTTACATATTTTTTTTTTCAAAATAAAAAAACTAGAGAATAAAAGATCCTTATAGACAGACAGAGATATTTTATGGATATAGTGAAAAATTAAAAAAGAAAAACAAACCTCCGACAAATTCTAATATCTAATAATATGATCAAAAAAATTATTCAACGACTTTATTCATATATAAATTTATCAATATACAACAAAAATCTATGGAATTGAAATTTGATTCGTTTCATTTAAAAACAACGTGGATTCTAGTTACATTCACATAGAGTATTATTCTCCATAAAAGAACAGCGGAAACAAATTATGATCATTGAATTTCATATTTTCATTATCATATTTTTTTCTCTTATCATCTTTTTTTGTTTCAAGTATTTCTATAATACCATATCTATTTCTACATATATACAAAAATTCTGAAAGCGGAACAGAGAAATGAAACATCTTTTCATCTAAAATAATTGCACTGACATATAGAAAAAGCGAGAAACCGTAACTCTATCTAGTTTTTTTTTTTTTTTTTATTTCATTGACAGTAATGAACAGAAACACATCGTGTGCAAGCAATACCGATAAAGTCCATCAATCAAATTCTTTTATAAAGTGAAAAACAAAAGCCCCACCCCCCCCCCACTGCCTAATTTGACTTGTGGTATAAACGATCGTTTCTCGACAAGTCCAGATCAAAACGAGAACTATAGACAAGAGACTGACAAAGCGGGCGCAGATTTAATTGAATTTCAACCTAGACTCGTATTTCCTACGCGGGTATTTTCTATATACATTGGTATATATATATATATATATATAGCATTGATGTGGAGAGGCATTGGTGTGAAATCCTCTCGTTTGACAGTTCGCACTTGGAATATCACGTATAAAAAGCGTCAAAACATTTCACCGAGAAGCACTTCTTCATATCATTTGAGAATAACACTCGAGGCTGACAGTTGGAGAATATTCGAACATGATGACTGATCCTCTCTGGTTAATCATTGGTTTCTATCATACAAATGATAGTCACGCATCGTGCCTTTAAAGCCAGTGTGGGTATATATAGAGAGTGAGTGAGAGAGAGGGAGAGTGTGCAAGTAAATGCGGCCACATAATCAGCACTATTGACGCCACTATGGCTGTCAACTCTCCTTCTCTCTCTCTCTCTCCCTCCCTCTCTATCACAAATGCACCTCATTCTCTAAACTCGCCAATGGGTTTCGCAGTCGGCAATACAACTTGCAACGGGCAGCTTGTGTTCCCTCTGTCTCTACTCGATTTCGTATTCCCGTCAACGATTGCAAGAGACATACAAATAAACAGTCGATTGTACAATTGTGTTTTGAGCAGGTCGAGAGAGCATTCGATCTCATCCACCACCTCTAAATGTTTGTTTCGACAAAATTTGTTTTGACAACATCACAAATACACACATGCACACAAACACAGAAGAAAATAAATTCTCTAGTATTATAAGTTTAATAAGATTCTGTCAGTGAGAAACTTATATATATATGTAAAGATACATACCAAACATTAATTGACGGAATGAGGGAAGTAAATATTTTCCGATTCAAACTGTTACGAATTTACTCTAATCGACTAGTTTTCTTTTAGAAAATGAGAAACAAAAACTTTCCCTACAAACTATAAATGATTTCATATACTCAAACATGAAAAGCTTTCAGGAGCGCAGTTGCGAGAGTTCGTTATTTACATAATGAAAATAATTAGATATATATTTCTTACATGTAAATTTCATTTATTAAAAGTTAAAAATCTTTCAAAACGATTAAGGACTGTTTTTCTTTTCTTTTTTGGTAAAATAGTGAGTTTTAACCTTGTTGAATGTAATTCGCAAACTAGGTGGAAAATTTGAAATTGAAAACTTTTTGGCAATTTACAAAAGTAACAATTTTTTTACTCCACTGTTTATTAGAATTATTTATTTAATGTTTGATAAGTAATTAAAGAGGCGACTGTAAGGTTCGAATTTGTAAGCGTAATAATTTAAATTTTCGGAGTAGTAAAAGTATGTTTTAGTCAGACAGGGATTTAAATTAATATAATTTAACTTTTAATGTACAAAGTAGTAAAAGTAAATTTTAGTCAGACATAATTTTAGATTGGTAGAATTTTAATTTTCGAAGTAGTAAAAATCTGTTTTAATCAGACAGGGATTTAAATTAATATAATTTATCTTTTAATATACAAAGTAGTAAAAGTAAATTTTAGTCAGACAGAATTTTAGATTGGTAGAATTTAAATTTTCGAAGTAGTAAAAATCTGTTTTAGTCAGACAGGGATTCAAATTCGTACAAATTAATTTTACGAGTAGTAGAAGTTATTTATAGTCGGCGAGTAAGGCAAACTAATATACTTAAATATTTTTAATATACAAATAAAGAGTAATAAAATTACAAATAAGTAGTAAAAGTAAGATTCAGTCAGACTACTTTAATTTAATATAATAATTTGAAATATTTAAATGTACAAAGCGAAGGAAGTGATTTATAGTCAGATAGGTCTTTAAATTTGTATACAATTTGAAGGTATGAGGTAGTAAAAGTAATGTTTTGTCAGACATGACTTTACATTTGTATATAATTTGAATATAAGTAGTAAATGTATTTTATACTCAGACAGAAATTAGAATATTTCGAACATTCGAAGTGGTAGAAGTGATAGAAGTGATTTATAGTCAAATAGAAGTTTCAATTCGCATAATTTGAGTTAACGCAATAGTAGAAGCAATTAATAGTCAGACAATATACTTGAAACTAATATAGGTAATCTAAATACAAGAAGTAGTAAAAATAAGTTTTAGTCGTACACAATCTTCAAAATTGATTCTTAAAACAAAGTTTAATATCAAATTATTAAATATAATAAAAATTTTTCCCCACGATTTATATTCTCAATAAAGAATATCGTTATAAAATCGTTTAATATCGTTGTGAATCAATCAAATTACGAATTTTATCGGGTTTTTAAGTTTAAAAAAAAATCGAACCTTTTTCTCTAGTTTTATTTTCTGGAAAATTTAACAGTTTTGCCAAAGTTTGTGTACTCGATCCAATCGTTCCTCGGAAAAAGTTTTTCCTCTCCAACCAATCTAGGGATACGTATATATATATATGTACACATCGAGGGATGGGCAAACGCGGAGTGGCTGTCGACCACGAAGAAATATGGGTTTTAGGGCGAGGGGGGAATCATAAAAAAAATATAGCCGCGGAAATAAAGTATGTGCGGTCACGCCAAGGCGTATAGGCTGTTTTCATGCGGAATATTTGCGTTACATTAAAAAAAAAAGAGAGAAGAAGAAGAAGAAGAAGAAGAGAGGAAAAAAATTGCGAAAAGAACAAGAAGAATAAAGCGAAAAGCGTATAGAGAAAACGCAAGCGGGAAAAATCAATTTCAAGTGCGTTAATTTGCTGTGAAACTTTTCGCTTCGCTTGATTATAACTCATAAATTATATTATTTGAGAAAATTTGCATTTCGCGACTTTGCCTTTAGAAATTACTTGCTTAAGGGCAAATTGAAGGAATAATATAGTGAAATTAATAACCAGTGTATCTAAAATGATTTCAGTATAACAGGAGTTGTGCTAAAATAACAAAATTTAAATTATTTCCCTCTCTCCCTCTCTCTCTCTCTTTATACATGTAATGAATTTTAAACATTCATAAAACGACTTGCGACTGTTGCATTGAATTGGAAAGTTCAATGATAGATATATAACATATTTGTCAAACTCCTGTATGTATTTCGTGCGAAGCCAGATTTTATTTCAATCTCGTTACATGTTCTCCCAATAACGAAACAAAACCTGTTTCAAATATCCGTTTAAATTACAGAATGAATGTCATTTCAATATTTGTCGTTAAATCTTAACGAAATTTCCGCTTTAGAAACAAAAAAAAAAACTCAAACTGAAATGACACCGTTTTGATCGCAATTGTTTATAAAAACGATCCAGGTAATTTACAATAACACATAATAAAACCTAAATAATAATAATAATTATATAACAATTTTATATTATATTATAAATTATAAATTTTAATTTTATTATATTATATTCGAAGCGTAAAAACTTCGTTTTTATGCCAGTAAATAATAATAAATAAAATATATTTATTATACCTATATTATATTTTATATTATTTTATATTTATTATACTATTTTATATTATATTATTATATATACCATACGATTTTTCATGTATAATCGAAACAAAATACATTTACGATGTTAAAAATGAATTTTGATTAATTTACACGATTATAAATTTTCTTCAAAGAATTTTTTTCCTCCACGAGAAAAACTACTCACTAACGTGAAATTATATTATGTAATCATTCGCATCACTTCTGTATCGTAAATTATTTCGTCATGCAAGCAACAGACCCTCCCTTCCCTCTCAAAATAAATAGATTAACATTTGAAATTCTTATTAGTTCATCATTCCAAAAGGAGATTTATCTTTTTCTATATTAATAATAAATTCTTAATAGTTGGCAATAATTTTTGTGAAAAAAAAATTCTATTTTTATAATTTAATTTCAAAATCATGTAATTTTTAAGGAATATAGTAGAAAATGCTGGTTTTAGTCAGACAGAATTTCGATTTCGTTTACTTTTAATAGTAAGCAGTGGTAAATTTATAAGCAGTAGTGATTTATAGTCAGACAATAGATGGAAATTAATGCAAATAGATTTAAATTCGTATAATTAAAATGTAATATCGGTACGCAGTAGTAGAGGTAACTTATAGTCAGACATGACGATAAATTTGTGAAAATTTGAATATACTAAATTACTATAGGAAAAAAATGAATATAGTATAATTATCAATATTTTATTGTACAATCTAAACTGATTGAAAATACAACGCAATTTTTAAAAAATTTTACAATTTACAAATGAAAATTTTATATTTCCAAAGAAAAGTTTACAGTGTGCTTTATTAAAATTTGTTTGAGAAATAGTCAAATTTACTACGGGAATAGTAAAAATTGAAATGCGCAAAAATGCGCAGGATTTCCAGTCAGTTTAGATTTTGCTTTTTAAATAGTAAAAGTTATTTATATTTTTTTTCGTGTAAGTAGTATAAGTGATCGATAGTCAGACAGAACTTAAAATTCGTATAATTTTAATAAATGCAGTAGTAAAAACGAGTTTTAGTCAGGCATGTCGATAAAAATTTAAAAAGTCGTAAAGATTTAAAAATTTTAATATTCTAAATGACTAAGTAGTATAAGTGATCTATAGTCAGACAAAACTTGAAATTTTTATAACTTTAGTAGATAGAGTAGTAAAAACAAGTTTTAGTCAGTCATCGTTTTAAATTACCCTGATTTTAATATACGAAGTGGTAAAAGAGCTTTATAGTCAGTCGCCACTTCGAATTCAGTTACTTTTAACTTTTAGCAGTAGTAAAAGTTTTTTACACGGACAATGCATTAAATCTAACACATCTATATTTTTAATAATTAATTAACATTTTACATGTCAAATAATATTACATTTATCAATTTGCGAATCAATTAAAAAATAAGTTTAATTTTTCATTATTAAATGTAGATAATAATGAAACGTAACTCTTATAATGGAAAAATTAAATTTGAAATAATTATAAGAAAATTTATCAAGATTTTCAATTCATAGAAATTTTTTTAATTATTCGTTACCTGAAGATTAATTAACTTTGATAAAATTCAAATTTCAACTTTAAAAATATACATTATTGGACAGGTGCTAATTAACCAATTTTTTTTCATGCAATCTTTCAAAAAAAAGTAACGTTAATTAACAATGTTTTTCATTTGTTTTTTTCTTTTCTTTTTTTTCTTTGTAAAACGCATCAGAGAGTTTATACACATATGACATGATGACGCAATTATGATTAACTATTTTGATACAATTTTGAAATAGTATTAACGGTACAGTGAATTAATTAGTGTCAAGTTTGCTTTGTCACAATATTCCCGTTAAATCATAATCCATTGTTGAGTATCATATTTGAAAGGTATATATTTATATATATTTATATGTTTAATTTATATCTATATACATTTACAGATCAGAAATAATATTTAAATTCATTACATGAGAAAATAATGTGAAAATTGTTATATTATGATGGAATATTTTCATCTAGAGAGCATCACAATATTATATTTAGAGGCACCGTGTTTTATATATATACAAAATTTCCGTGGGGGGGGGAGGGTGAATATTTATGACCATTTCTAAGTAAGAGTTAAAAACCCCTTACTGAACAGCTCAATGGAGAAGGAAACGAAATGCTCGGGTTGTAGAATCCGATCTTAAAAGCGAGCACTCACTTTAGAATTCAGCTGAAAAAGTATAATTGCGCGCCACTACTAATTGCAAACTTCAAGTATACCTGTTTGACTGTCGACAAGTCTTAAAATTCCTTTTTTTCAATTCTTCACAAATAAAAGGTGTACCTGGTCTTTTAAAATTTCAAAAAGAAAGAGAGAAAAAATTTAAGTAACTTTTTTAATCCTTAATCACTGTCACATACGCGTGAGAATATAATGACGTTTACAAAAATATATTTTCACTTTCGCAAAAAAAAAAATTCAAGTGTATAAATTTTCTTTCGTTTAATTATGAGAAAAACAAAATTTTTTCCTTCCTTTAAAAAAAAAAAAATTCAAGTGTATAAATTTTCTTTCGTTTAATTATGAGAAAAACAAAATTTTTTCCTTCCTTTAGTAATTTTCTCTCTCTCTCTCTCTCTCTCTCTCTATAAGTAAATATAATTTTAATTGCAACTACTTGTCACTTGTCAATTAAATACAAATTTTGATTTTTTAACATATTGTTGAAATGGAACAGTAAATTATTTGCAAGAAATTTTTTCCAATTACAGTAAATTGAAATTAAATCAAATTCGATGAATAATTTATTATTATTGTTATAAAAAGAAAATTTAAGTGAGATATCTCATTGTTGGAGTAAAAAAATATATGATCAAACCTGTATTCTATTTTTGATGTGTGAAAAAAAGGAGAATTGAGACCAATATGCATTTTATGGATAAAATATAGAGGGAAATATCGCACACTATTTTCATTGACATTTTGAAAAGGAAATAAATATTTTACGATTTTCTGAGTGCCCTTAAATTCTTCGTTATCGTAACATCACGTTCGGCCCTCTCTTCTTCATCTTGTCACCATATGTACAAGGGATGATAGAATTTTACGTCTCAATTTCCGAATCGTTGGTGAAAAAAAAGAAAATTCAATGAGTTTTGTATTTTGCTGTGCGTGCATCGTCAAATCTTCGAAAAAAAACGTAATTCGTTCAATTCGTCATGAAATTTCTTATTCGAAAACGGTATTTCCGCCCCTAGGGGGATGAGTCAAGAGTGTATATATATCTATACGATCGCTATAAAGAGAGAGAACGGTAAAAAAAGAAGTTGACGTTTTTAACGTGTGTAGCATCGATTTCCGTTTGATTCCCAGTCAACGAGTCTCTCCCTCTCTCTCTCTTTCTCTTGTAACTTTCTAAGACTTTTATCCGCGTAAGAGAAAAAATTTTCCACTGTTAAAAAAACTCTATGGTCGCAGACAATTCTTTTAATCGACATATATTTATCTTAAGTAGTGGTAAGTGTAAGTTTTACTCAGACAGAACTTTATATTTGTAGAATGTGAATATCCAAAGTAGTAAAAGTATATTTTATTCAGACAAAACTTTATATTTGTAGAATTTGAATATCGAAAGTAGTAAAAATATATTTTAGTCACCCTGGAATTCAAATTTATTAAGATTAATTTTACGAGTAGTAGAAGTAATTTATTGTCAGACAGAAGTTTATATTTAATTATTTATAGAATTTCAATATCCAAAGTAGTAAAAGTTTGTTTTAGTCAGACAAGAATTTAAATTTATAGAAATTAATTTTACGAGTAGTAGAAGTAATTTATAGTCAGACAGAACTTTATACTTGTAGAATTTAAATATCCAAAGTAGTAAAAGTATATTTTAGTCAGACAAAACTTTATATTTTTAGAATTTGAATATCCAAAGTAGTAAAAATATATTTTAGTCAGCCTGGAATTCAAATTAATTACGATTAATTTTACGAGTAGTAGAAGTAATTTATAGTCAGACAGAAGTTTATATTTAATTATTTATAGAATTTCAATATCCAAAGTAGTAAAAGTTTGTTTTAGTCAGACAAGAATTTAAATTTATAGAATTTAATTTTACGAGTAGTAGAAGTAATTTATAGTCAGACAGAACTTTATATTTGTAGAATTTGAATATCCAAAGTAGTAAAAGTATGTTTCAGTCAGACATGAATTCAAATTTAGAGAAATTAATTTTACGAGTAGTAGAAGTAATTTATAGTCAGACAGAACTTTATATTTGTAGAATTTGAATATCCAAAGTAGTAAAAGTATGTTTTAGTCAGACAGGAATTTAAATTAATAAAGATTAATTTTACGAGTAGTAGAAGTAATTTATAGTCAGACAGATATGCCTGAAATGATTATTTTGCCTAAAAAGGTCTTACCTAGTCTAGTCAGTTAAATTATTTATAATATTTAAACAAATAATTATTGTTCTAACCTTTAACCATTGTTAGGACAAATTTTCAATTTCCACGCGGATTTATTGAAAAAAAAACAGTTTTTTTACATTTCATTTTCAATTGGATGGGAAAATAATTCAGATATTGGGCAATTATTGTATTGATTTTGAAAAGTGATGTTTCTCTATATAAATGGGTATACATATATATGTATGTATACATATATATATATATAGATATATATTTTAAATTGCATATTGAAATATGTGACAAATCCGCTTTTATCTCGCTTAAAAAAGTTGTCTATGGGGATTAAAAAGTTTCACTCCTCGCCCGGGGAAAAAGGGATTGAAAAGAGTAACCATAGCCTGATAAATATTTTACGTGTATGAAAAGAGAATGATTCTAATATTTTGATTAAATACGAACGGAGAATGAACCGTCAATCGGCAGATCTCCATTCTGGCTTTGTGGTTACTCACAGGCACATCAAAATTGGATTGCACGTTACGCAAATAGGGAATCCCGCACACCTTCACACTTTTCGTATACGTATTTATGTATAGCTTAATAGAAGCCACAAACTGGAAATTCTGTACGCTCATGCACACGCCATCGTGCGTAAATTCACTATTAACAGAACAATGCATTTTGAGAATACACACACACAAACACACATACACATATAGACATAATATACAATAATAAAATGATAAATACGTACATCAACTCTAATAAATTTTTTATTTCCCCGGAATTAATAATAGGGGAAAAAAATACTTCTCTGTAGTAGAAAATGGAAAAAAATATCCTATAGTAGAAAATCTACTATAGATATATATATATAAAATAGGAAAATCGTTACATGCTTCTTTAATATTTCATATCGACAATGATTATTCGTATGCGAAACACGTGTTCCTCTAGATCTTAAAATCCATTTGAAAACGCTTCTTGTGATAAATCGAGGGAATCTCACCAATGGTATTTCGTTAATGAAATTACGGATAAAGCGAATAAGAACAGCGGAAGAACTCGAGAAGAAATGGGGGAAAAATAGCTGCTGGAACGTAGTACTGATCTTACATAATATTCGTGTCACGTTCACTACGCCAGGGCGGAACGCCAAGGTTTGAAACTCAAGTTTCGACGACCGATTCGAATTCTTTTCTTCCAATGCAGCTTCCTGTCTTGTTTCCTCTTCTTTCTTTTTTTTATCTTGACCTTCTCGCTTTTCTGCTTTTGCTTTAGTTTCTTTTTCTCTTTTTTTTCGAGCCCTCCTCCCGCTCCAACCATCAGCCACTATAATTTATATAAAATTGTTCATTAAACTATTACCAATATACGTTTTTCTCCAAATGACGCTCGATTCTTTGGTAAATTAGATTTATTTCCTAATTCTTCAATATTTTGGATTTATTTTTTTTCGAGATAATCATTTTTTTACCGATTTCGTTATATTTTTCAATTCCTATAATTTGAATGTATACCAGGTAGTGACAGTTTTAGTCAGACATAAATTTACATTCGCATAATTAAAAAAAAAGAAGTAATATTTTAGTAAGACAAGAGTTAAAATTTACATTATTTCAAATGCAATTTTCAAGAAGTGATTTATAGTCAGATTTTTAATTCGAATTTTTCGCAAATACAAAGTGGTGAAGTGATTTATAGTCAGACAGAATGTTAAATTTCTAATGTTTTAATGCACAAAGTAGTAAGAGAAATTTTTAATCAGACATAACTTCAAATTCGGTTCGCCTAAATAAATCAAGTAGTAAAATCACATTATAGTCAGACAGGACTTGAAATTCGTAAATTTTCAAAAAACTTCAATTTATTAGGTAGTTAATGAAACTTACAGTGAGACAAATCTTTCAATAGACATTTATTTATCTTAAATACATAGAAGTAAGAGTAATTTATAATCAGACATAATTTAAAAATAAAAGTTATTAGTAGTATGGACCACGTTTCGTCAGACATGAAGTAAAAATTTTCTCCACTTTTATTATTTAAAGTCTGAATTTTGTTCAAGGTAAAACTAATTCTAATTGTAATTATTTTATCAGTAGTACAATGGATTTTTAGTCAGACACAGAGAGAAAATGATTTGTATTCAAGTAGTAGAGTATGGTTTCAGTCAGACACGACTAATTATAATTTTATTAACAGTAGTATAAGGAAATTTTAGTCAGACTTTATATGTAATTATTCCTTTATTTCAATTATTAAGTACTTGATGCTGGTTTTGGTCAGACAGATAATTTTTCTTATAATTTTACAATTAGTAGTATAAGTCAATTTCAGTCAGACACAAATGATATTGTTATATTCCAGTAATTAAGTAGTAGTTGCGTTTATCGATCTGGCAGACAGTTAAAAGTTAAATGTTTCGTTATTCATTGTTGCATTAAATGATAGTTAAATATTACCTTTTAAGTAGTAGAAACTTATTTTGATCAGACAGGAAATCGCAATTTTACTTCTATGGTCAGTAGTATACGGCAAGTTCAGTCAGACGAAGAAGTTAATTTTTGTACAATTCTTCAATTTAAGTAGTAAAAGTTAGTTTTAATCAGACAGATATAATCGTAATTTCATTTTCAGTAGCACAGGGCAAATTTAGTCAGACTGAAAGTTAAAATCTTTTATTTTAGTAATTAAATTGTAAAGAAGTTGTAGATGTTGGTCTCGCTCATACAAAAGTATCGTTATTTTATTGTCAAATAGATATTGAAACAAATAATTTTTTATTCAAATCAAACAAACTGTAAGTGAAATAATAATTTTTCTATTTGCGTCAAATAGTTGACTCAAAAAAAAAATTCATTTGATAAATAATTATTTGATAATAGTCAAGTAATTCATGATTTGAAATAAATAAATTTTTATTCAGTGGTAATTAAAAAGAAAATTAAAAAAGAAAGAAATTAAAAAAAATGTCAAATTAAAACAAAACAGAACGTTTAGTTACTAAAGCTTCATTTATTTTTGTTGCAATACCTGAAATTAGCTCTAAATTAATTTTATAATTAATTACTACTAATTTGACATATTTTTGTCTTACAATGACTAAACGAATATAATAATGGAAAGAATAATTTTTTTTATAATTTCTATATTAAACGACCTGTGTGAGAGGGAACATTTGAACATTTCTTAAGTAATACATAATCATATGATCGGCATAAGGGTGTCTGGCTGTTAATTTTCAAGATAACTTGTAAGGAACATTAACGTAGCACGCGACGTGTTTTAGTAAGGGAAGTGAACTAGCGCTTAATATATATTATATAAGTGTATGTTGGACGTAACTAAAGAAAAAAAAAAGGAAAAGAAAAGAAAAGAAAAATAAAACCGCACCGCTTGCGTGATTAGTCAATCTATTTGCAATTTTATCTATGGATACCAATCCATTTACAAGGTACTAAGTATAAAGAGAATTTTTCTTTTTATACATTTAATCCAGAATTTTAATCCTTATTTGATAAAAAATTTATCAAATTTATCAAATTTATTAAAATTTATTAAAAATTAAAAAAAAAATTAAATATAAAAAATTTCAAAAATTACAATTTTGAAATATTTTAAAAATGAAAATTACAAATTTTGTTCGAGTATTTGTGTCAGGATAATAAAAAATCATTTTTGAAATGGTTTTTTCAGTATTTAAATTTTAAAATAAAATTAAATCAATTGAAAATCAATAATTTGTCTCCGACTGAAATATTGACTTCTACTACTGAAATTGAAGTATTACATAATAGAAAATGTCTAGCAAAAATTGTCCTACTCTACTAACTTTCAAATTGAAAAAATTTAATTCTATTTGAGATAAACTTTTCATTTCCTAAATAGTTACACCAAGATTACCACTATTTTGTCAGACTAAAACAATCTTCTACTACTGAAAAAATTCAGGAGAGTTCTGTCTGACTAAAAATGTTTTTCACTACTCACTGTTTAATTCTGATATACTAGAATTATAGAAATTTGAATCATAATCATTCACTAGAACCGTCTTCAATACAGAAGATTATAATTTAAAAAATTGCTATTTGGTCTGACCGAGAATTACTTTTACTACTGAAATTGAATTCACAAGAAATAACATCTTTTTTCTGTCTAAAACTGTTAATTCTTAATTTCTTACTAAGACTAAATTTTAAATAAATATTTGTCCGACTCAAACTGTCTTTTACTACTGATACTGAATTTTAAACAAATATTTGTCTGACTCAAACTGTTTTTACTACTAAAATAAAAATTATTAAACACTTAATCAATTTTTCCGACAAAAAATTGCATTTACTATCTGAATACAAAGCTTAAATAAAAGTTGTCTTTAATTTTGAGTTTAAGTTTGCATCTTGACCTGCAAATTTTGACCTAAATTAAAAATTTATTTTCGCCTTTTTACCAGTGACCATTGAATTAAATTTCATGGCTATATGTATGCCTCTTGACCTTTGACTTTTGATTCCATTGTTTAAGCCTACGTGTGCCTCTTGACTTGAGATTATTGACCTTAATTCATAGAACTTTTGTCCGCCTCTTGACCTGTGAATTATTTTTTAAATATTTAATTTTACTTTTGTCTATTCAATTGAATTTTGAAATTCTATTCTTCCTTTGATCTTTCTTAAATTATATGTCCGTTGCGTTACGTTATTACATCAAAAGGTCGCAAATGAAGGAGTCAAAGAAGGGGAGGCAGGTTAAAAAATTTAGAAATTATGACCTGAATTTTAAGGTTACGTACTATCGACCTTTTTTTCTCTACTAGTAACACTAAAATTACAACTATTGCCTGACTTTACCAGTCTTTTACTACTGGAAATAAACATATTGACCTAAATTTTGCGTTAGTTTATTCCCCTCTTTGACCTGCGCAAAATTACAACGATTGTCTGGCTAAAACTGACTGTTACTACTTAAAATAAAAATATTGACCTAAATTTTGCGTTATTTTATTCCCCTCTTTGACCTGCGTAAAATTACAACGATTGACTGACTAAAACCGACTATTACTACTTAAAATAAAAATATTGACCTAAATTTTGCGTTATTTTATCCCCCTCTTTGACCTACGTAAAAGTACAACTATTGCCTGACTAAAACCGATTCTTACTACTTGAAATAAAAATATCGACCTAAATTTTGCGTTATTTTATTCCCCTCTCAGACCTGCGTAAAATTACAACTATTGCCTGACTAAAACCGATTCTTACTACTTGAAATAAAAATATTAACCTAAATTTTGCGTTATTTTATTCCTCTCTCTGACCTTTGCCTAAGATTACAACTATTGCCTGACTTTACCAGTCTTTTACTACTTGAAATAAAGATATTGACCTACATTTTCGTTATTTTATTCCCATCTCTGACCTGCGTAAAATTACAACTATTGCCTGACTAAAACAGTCTTTTACTACTGAAACTAAAAATACAGAACCAAATTTTGCGTTATTTTATTCCCCTCTTTGACCTGCGTAAAGTTACAACGAGTGCCTGACTAAAACCGATTTTTACTACTTGAAATAAAAATATTGACCTAAATTTTGCGTTATTTTATTTCCCTCTCTGACCTGCGCGTAAGATTACAACTATTGCCTGACTAAAACAGTCTTTTACTACTGAAACTAAAAATACAGAACCAAATTTTGCGCAATTATATTTCTCTCTTGACCTGTGTAAATTTACCTTGTATAACTAATGTCAACGTCGGAACTGAATTTAAAAAAAAAACAAGGTCCATAAAATCTCAAAGCAACAACTACAGTAGTAATGAAGAAAAAACCCCAACAGTCTCAATCGCAAAAAATGATTAACAATATCCAAAAAAAAATTAAATCCATAATTTTAATTGCAACATAATACTCGCTCTATTTTGTCTGAAATGTAAATTACAGGAGAATTCATTGAAGTGAACGTGTGCAACCTTGTCTGGCAGGTTTG
>JUFY01019662.1:0-12683 GCA_001855655.1 Leptopilina clavipes | reverse complement strand
GGTTTATTATAGGATTCTATATGGATTCCTATAATCAACCTAGGATTTTATATAGGATCCTAGATAGGAATTCATATATGATCCTATGTAGGATCCTATATGGGCATTTTCAGTAGGGTTCACTTAAGCACTATTGCGCATCTGTAAAGGCTTAATTAAACTACTGCGCAGCCATTTAAGTTTCGAATTTTTTCTACATAAAAAGAATGTACAAAGAAAATGTACAAGTACCTGTAAAAGATGTTGTACAGGATCGTGTGCATTTTCTTGTACAAGTTCATTTTATTGTACAAGATCTTGTACACGATCTTGTACAAGTTCTGATACAAGAACTTGTTCCAAATTCTTATGCCGATCTTATACATTTTCTGGACCAGATCTTGTACGGGGATTTTCAGTAGGGGAATAATGTAATTGAATCTGAATTATTCAAGTAACATTGTGGACTATTTTGTTAAAAAATAATTAATTATTTTATAATTATTGTTATGAAAAATATAAAAGTTTATTTTTCATAAAAAATGTTATTTACATAATTAAACTATATGAATATTATAAATTAATTTGTTATCTTAAAATATCTATAAAAATTAAAATAAATCATATTATGAGTTATTACTGGTTTTTTGATAATATTAGATAATTTTATTATTCCGTCCTTTTGGATGAACCGTTAAACATTTATTTATAAACTGACTTCCACTTTATACAGCTTTTCTTTAAATCTACTTCCATTAAATGAACACACGTCTTAGTCACGTAATTCAAGAAATAATAATTTATAATCCTTATTTTTTTTAAATTAATATTTTATGTTTTTCCGAGCTCATACAGTTTAGCATTACTTTTCTCATATCAAAAAACGCACTTAATTTGAAATTCAACAAAAATGAACCATGCATTACAATATATCGTGTAGCATAGGTTCTATTTGATATGCATGAGAAATGAGCTCCGTGTGTGCCAATAAAAATGACTTATAATGTATATTTCGAGAGGCAATAGTTCAAAAGCACATTTATAATGTTCTAAATTAGGCTATGTCTATGTACTCGACTTTAATTCTTCTGGCTACCAGAATTTGGCGGAAGATGAGAGGAAACTTTTTCAATGTCAACAATTTATATTGGGATAAAGTGTTTGGAAAGTAGTGAGATCGTCGACCTGTAGCCATGAGGAGCTGGTAAGGACAGTAAATACATGTATATACACATATATAAATTCATAGAAGCGGACAGGTTCTTACACATTTTCAGAGACAAGCACGCGTATATCAGCGAAGGTGTTTGTGAAGGAAGACTTCACTTTCCCTCGCAGTCAACAGCTGACGCGTGAGCTCTGTAAAGAACTGGATATAGTATATAGCTAAAAAATGTCACTATTCATCGACCAATTAAATAACTGTCAAATCGATAAATAAATGATTAAAATTTTTAAATGCCAAATAAATATTTTTTTATAAAGGTCTGCATTTTTTGGATAAACGTTCTTAAATCAATTCTGCAGAATCAAAATGCACGGGATTTGATAAAGCATCCAGATACTTTAACAAATCATTATCTTTTTTAATAAAACATGAATCGTATTTTCGTTTGGAGCCTAGTATATATTTTTATATAAAGAAACTGCTTTACAATATCTACTGACTAGTGAATTTGATACAGTGAGTATCAGATAACAAACGTGAGTTAAGTCTTAGAAATTACGTCGGCGAAAAGTGATAATGAAATAAAATTGTGTTCTTTTATTAAAGCTAGGAATTTTTCTCTCCATTTACTAACACGCTATTCAAACATTTTAACAATTTTAGTCTGACTCATTGCAAAAATACAATTTTGTCTATAAGGAACGAAATTTTTATATTTTGCATGAAACTTTAGTTGACCCAAAACAAAATTTTATCCGACCAACAGAATTTAATATTGTTATTTTTCATGTTGTTTTTCTATAGGTACAGATTTAAAAATTTATAAATAAGTATATGAAATAACGAAATACAATTTTAAAAATGTCTTTGTTTGTAATATAATGAAATCACAAATCAACAAAGAATTGCACAAGTTTCAAAAATGTACAAAGAAATTACAGCAGTCGTAATAAGACGATTGTTAATTCGAAAGGAATCCAAAAAATGTCAGACTGAATACCAGAGAGAGTAAAGCTAATGATTGCTTGTAAGTAAATACGGACGGTAAGGCAGAGCAAAAAAAAGAACAGCAGAAACTAGAAAGAATGGAACTATCTACCAAGAAGTAGACTTTCTTTCTGTTCAATTAGATTCCTCGATTGAGTGAATATGGAAAGACCAAAAACTATGTCAGCAACTCAATGTAAAAAGTGCCTTCTGATAAATATCATCTGCACAGTCTCTTTTACGAGAAAATTGCATTTTCCTTTTTCCTCTAACTACAAACCTATTACTCTCAATTCTATAATTCCGAACAAAAATGCTAAAAAATTACTTATAATTCTTGTGAATTCGAGTTCTTTCGAAACTTTATATACAAATCCATTTATGGTCATCTTAGGACGTGGGATGATATTATGTGTAAATAAATAAATAAATCCTTTCATATGGAACCTGTACATAAATATGTAAATAAGCTAGGTGAGCTTCTTATGTCATTTTCCTTTGATAGAGGTAGTAAAAAGCGTTAACCGATAACGGGGAATTTTATATACACTGGTGCAATGCTGTCTGATGTGGCAATACTATATTAGCTTTTATTAATGTAAATTATCAATAAAAAATAATTTAATAACAAAATAGTAATCGAAAACGTTTTATTTGAAACTATATTTTTTTCAAAAATATACCATTTTGTACAAAAAAGAAAGAAGTTTTGTTCTTTATTGAAATGCTATATTTTTAATTAGTTCCAAAATGAGTTAATTATAATTACTTAAATAATTTTTTTAAAAATAATATGGAAATACTAATTTAGAAATAGGAATTAAACTTTACTCAAACTAATGTTTAAAAGATAAAATGTTGAAAACAGAAACAGTAAAATAACATTGAACATTTTTTCTCTGAAAAACTAATACATTTATTAAGATTTAGAAAATCTATGTATTTTAACTTTTTAAACCATAATTGAAGTTTTGGTTTCTTGGTTTCTTTTCATGGAAAATAATTGCACATGTATAGTTATAGTTATGACCCTACTGAAAAAAAACACGTGTAAATACACGTGTATTTACATGTGTAATTACACCTGTATTTACATGTGTAATTACACGTGTATTTACATGTGTAATTACACGTGTAAATACACGTGTAAAAACACGTGTATTTATACGTGTTATAATACATACGAATTTGAAACAAGATTTAGACGTGTATTTACACGTGTTCAATTTTTTTTTAATATTTATATATACAAAAATATGTACATGTATAATTATACGTGTTTTTACAAGTATAAATACACATGTAAATACACTTGTAATTACATGCATCAATTTGCAAAAATATTGTAAAATATAGTATAATATATTGTATAACAATATACTACATATATAGTATATATACAAAAAAAAATATAAATTTTTCAAAAATTAAACACGTGTAAATACACGTGTAAATGCACGTCTAAATCTTGTTTCAAATTCGTATGTATTATAACACGTATAAATACACGTGTTTTTTTCAGTAGGGGAATATTTTAAACGAAATTTAATTTTGTAAAATAAATATATGTAAAAAAGTTAAAAATCAGAAAATAGGTTATTATAATTCAAGTAGAATACATAAAAATTCCTTTTTATCAATGAATTGTATAAGTAGAACTTCGCCTGACTGACTTTTACTTTTTCTGATCTTTCATTAATTTAAAATTTAAATCAACTTTCGGCAACCTCCTCATAACTTAAATAACGTCTTTTTAAACACCGCTCAACTAATTAATTTTTTCCTAACTTCATTTTAATTGTCTACAAAAGTCAACACATCATTTTTTATTTAACAGAACACAGATATACGCATGTGAAGAAGTTAAAAATGACGAAATTATTTAACAATATTGGCATTTAACATTTAAATTTATTAGAACCTTGAGTTCTATATTTTCTTTATTTGAGAATTGAAGATTCTTCATATTTTACGAGTTTTACAGATAGTTATTATTATTTAGATACTATTATAAAAAATGAAGATTATGAAATATTTATTGCGAGTGTTGAAAGAGAGCCTTGGAATTGTTGAATAAATGTAAATAAAGTTGATTACAATTTTTAATTTATATTGAAAGTGGGAAAAAAATTGAAGGAGGTCGGAATTCGTTGCAAATCCTGTCACACGCACTCATTTCTCGTTTGTTTCGCGAGGAGAGTAATAGTGAGAAAATAATGAGACTCTAATAGACGTTTTCGACATTTAGTATCGATATATATATATAGTTGTTGAGTTGTTTCAATTTGACGGAAAGATTATTTGCTGAAAAAAGTTATAAAAGTTTGCTCTTCATGAACAATTTCTATTTTGGAATTTTTTTTTATAAAAACTTTTATAATTTGATGAATAATGTAAATTTAATTACATTTTTATATCTACCTATTGTAATTAGGAATGTTAATATTTTTAAATCTCAATTAGTCTTCTAATTTTCACTATACCAATAATAATACATTATAAACTCGTATTAATCTACTAACTATCTAGAAATTTGCTGAATTTAAAATAGTTAGATTAATAAATCGACTTAATAAAAAAATGTGAATTACAATTTTTGAACTTAAACAAGAAAATCCACTGTCTAGAAACTTAATTATATTTAAAATATAATTCGGAAAAATCGAATTAGTAAAAGGCGTCAACCTGCAATTTTGAACTCTACTTTTGAATCGATGGAAAAAATATTAATTCATGATATTTTTAAAATTCCTTTTGGATTATCAAAATTAATTAAAAAAGCAACTCGAAAAAATTTTTTACCTTAAATTATCTATAAGAATGTTTAATTTGTTAGCACATAAAAAAGTCCCAATTTTAATTTTCGATTTTTTCACAAAACAGTTTCAGAATATGTTTAACAAGCACTTTTTTAATACTTCTTTCCGCTCCAAAAGCACATAAAAAATAATAACTAATCATTTGACAACAATATCAGTCGGGGTTTTAATTATGGCACTTCTAGAATAAAAAATATCGTGTGGGTGGCTTAAAAAACTTAAAAAATTACAAAGGTAAAAATGATTGTAATTTGTAAATTCCCATTTAAAAAATATCATTTTTTCACAACGTTTAATAAATTAGCCTTGATTCTGTATTTTATAATATGCTCAACATATTATAATATTAATTATAAGTAAAACGAATACAAGAATTTGATGATCTGCCTAATTAGTGGTTCAGTACATCAGTAATATCGTCATAAACAGTGTAGCAATAATCAAATAAAGGAAGAATTGACCGACATAAGACAATCCAGAAAAGGTTCCCAACAAATTTTTAACAGCTTCCTTTAGAAAATTTTTCTATTATTTGTTAATCTTTGTGACATTGCAGGTATTATCAACAGAAAATAATTTATTTATACAAATTGTGTAAGGTAAATTAAATTAAATGACGAAATACTTTAACGTCATAATAAAAATAGCCATTAAAAAAATTATGAAAGGTAAACATTAATGACGAAAATCAAATATATATCCCAGACGGAAAGTCGGAGAACTGGCGGATCATAAAATCGACCAGTTGTATTGAAGAATTTAATGCCAATACATTCTGTTTGTACCTATATACTAATGTAAAATTACTACTGGCGCGGTACTGGATTTCTTTCGAATTAAGTGTTTTACTATCGTTAAAAGAATTCCGAATGTCGCAGGTCTCTCATCCTGGAATTATTCCGACATTCAGATCAGGCTTTCTACTAATTAGTGATGCATTCAACCGATAATCAAGAATCTTAATCAATATAATCTAATTTTTTCTTTTATGAAATAAAAAATTCAAGACGTGCTGTCTATCACTAGGAAAGTAAATTCGGTCAATTTTTGAAATTTGTGTTTGGCATATTATTAAATTAGGAAGATGAATTTATCTATTTTAAATTTCTACTCCTTTCTCAACAGGTGGTTGTGACTAATAAGTCAATTTACACTATTGAGAATATATTACAATGGGTTAGGGTGCGGAAAACTATTAATTTCATGACGCATCGCATAGTTGAAACGATGCACCTTAAACGGTAAGGTACAATTTAAAACCCATTTTGCATACCTTGTAAACTTGGCATAATTTCATCACTGAGCTAAATACTCACTCTCTCTTTTTTTTCTTCCCGTTTTTCTATCATTTTAAAGTCATAGCAATGAGTAAATTTATGAAAAGAGACATTTTACACACCGTTTTCCGTGCGTAAAATACAACTTTAGTATTTAGTACGTTGCAAACATTTAATTTTATTGTATATTCTGAAACTATATGTATTTAATGAAATGTTACATACATGTAAACGAATATTAGATTCTACAGTCAATTAATAAATTAATTATACACATGAAAATTTACGTTTGTATTTTTAATGTATGTACTTTTTATTAAAATAAAGTATCGTTTAAATTATTAAATCCAAGATTTATGTAAGTTTCTAAAGTAAAATGTGTGGTCTGTTAAATTTATAGTTATAAAAAAAGAAAGAGTTTTGATCTTAGATAAAAAAAGATTTATTTACTGAACGTGATTTGACTGTTTTAAGGAACATTAATGATACCTGTAATGATGAATGAGATACTTTTATGCTTCCGTGATTAATGCTATTTTTGATACTTTAAATTATGAAATTTAAAACAACTCTTAAAATCCGAATGATAAAGATCTATCGAAATTATGAAACATCGTCTATTGATATTATAGAAATAAAATTTTTCTAAAAATCAAATAAGTACCAGCCTTTTTTATTAACTACGTGCATAATTAATTAATTAATCAAGTACAATTAACTACCAGTTTATGTTAGTTGCATAATTTTTAATTGATGAGAGATTTACACCTAAGAGCCAGAAAGAAGGTTATGTTTATGAATTTTTTTAAAGAAAACTATTAGAAATATCGGTTTGGGATTTTTTCTATCTGATATTATACGCATTCAGGAATCCTCCAATTCTTTTTTTAAATAAAATTCCAAAATTATTGGAAGTGTGGTAATTTTTTTGGAATGTCAATAAAGAAAACGATAAAAACCAAAAAGTTTAATAAACTAGATACTATAATCTGGTCCTTGACGTAGCCGATTTTGAAAATGTTGGTTTTTGACAAAATAGCGTGCGTTTGATCATACTATAGCGATTTTCGATACAAAAATTGATCCTTATTTTTGCCTATTAAAAATAATAAGTCACGAAAAATAATCCTACGTCAAGGACTAGATTATAGTACACTGAGAAAATTATGGCGCCACTGCTGGCTTTTCAAATCCGAAATTAGAGCTCCCTGCTTAGGACTCGCAGTTCGCCCTGAAAAAGCGGGCATCTACTCCCGAAAGGTCAGCAGCAGCTCCTAAGGAGTAGATTCTCGCCTTTTTAAGGTGAACTGCGAGCCCTGAGACAGAGAGCTCTAGCGGCTCCCATGTAAAGCCTGCAGGCTTACCAAAATTCTCTCAGTGTATCTAGTTTTTTTTTAAATTATACTCTTGCACTATTGGCTTAATATGCTTTCGATCAGAGTCCCCAAGGATCGATATACTTTTTTACGGTAGAAGCAGAACCTTTGATAATTTTCTAATTTATATTAACCTAAGTGCTCCTACAGTGCGACTTTCGAAGATAGGAGTACTCGCATTTGCCTGGACCACCCGTCTATTTGGGTTTTCTTAGTGTCTAGTTTAATAAACTTTTTGGTTTTTTTGTTATAGATCATTTTTGGAGAAATGCCAATAACCGTTTTTATTGGTTTTTTACGTTACTCCGAAAAAAATACCACACTTCCAACAATTTTTCAATTTTTTTAACGAAAAAAATTGAAAGTATTTTTAAATGTGTATACTTTCAGATAGAAAAATTCCCAAACCCATATTTCAAATAGTTTCCCTTAAAAAAATTCAGAAATATAACCTTTTTCTCCGACTCCGTGTATATCTCCCCTTAAATTTAAGCCACTGGTAGAATACAAAACGTGGTTTTTTAAATACTTGGTTTTTTTAGCTAAATGTAGGTTTTACGTGAAAGACTTTTGAGTTTAGAGAAAAGTGTGCGGTGTGTAAAATGAGATAATTAGAAAGATTTAAGTGTGAATGTTAAAAATTCTGAAAGAAGAGCATGTGGATTTATAGTTTAGATTAAAAAATGTGGAGAGTGAGATTGGGATTCTGTAAATTAGGAGTCTGTGATGTCTGAATGTAGAAAAAAGAGCGATTGAATAGAGAAGAGGTAAAAGACATGAATATCAAAAAGATGAAGAGCGAAGGTGATATAGGGACGAGTTAGCAGTGATGGATATTGTGAGAAGGTGATGATAGTGACACTTCGAGTAATCAAGTAGAAGCGCGTTCGGTAATTTCTATTTTAAATTTAAAATAGAAATAGAAACTTATTCTAAATAGTCAACTATAAATCACATTTCAATCATCAAATTCATATTAAATTAATCAAACAGTGGGGGTGTAATTTTATAGTAACAATTTGTCAAGTATGTGTCACTAGATACTTTTTCTCGTATTCCAACCCGATTAGTAAATTACTAGTAAGTTTCGATTTTTAGAGAAAATTTTAAGTTGAAGTCGATTTTTATTAGAAATAATTTTTATACATAGCTTTTTTAATATACTGTCTGATATTGTTTGTCCTAGAAATTTCACTGCAATTTAGTCCAGTAATTGGATAGCATCAAATGTAAAAAAATTAATAAATATTCTTTTTTGTTATAATTAATATTAGATGATCTCCTTTCTTTCAAAAAATGCCTTGTTAGATCCGCTACTTATTCACCTTCATTATAAATTGTAAAAAAACTATTTTCGATCAAACTTAAATTTTTTAGATTAAATTCTTAAATTAGATTTAAATTAAATTTTTTTCTTTTTGCTTTTTTCTACCTCGTGATTTTTTCGTTAAGATTACGTTAGTTTAATATTTTTTTTATTATATTTATTGTGTATCCATTTATAGGTTCCTATGAATTAACCCCTCCCCCCACTGTTTAATAATATTTTAATTTTATTGTTGTGTTAATAATACAGAATGTTGTTTAAATATAATAAATATTAATGTCCCTTTATTTATGTAAATTTTTTTTAATTCAATAAAACTATAAGTATGCAAATTTTATTCTCTAAATAAAATTTTTATCAATTTTGTTGATTTTAATTTGGAAATTCAACGTTAAATTCATGCATATATTAAATGTTAATATTAAATAAAATTTTTTAGAATACTTAAAAGAATTAATTTCTGGAGTTATTCTACAGAACTGTTGATCAGAATTTAGAAAGTTTGTCTGGATAATAACTTGATGAAATTTGCGTGACTTTCCCATTCTAATATCTAGCCAGTTTATCTATTACTCGAAATATTCTAGTGCAACTGTCCAGTTCCTTTAATAATTAATACGATAAAATTTTACTAGAATAAAATCGTTCAAAAACAAGTTGAACAGTTCGTTAATTTATAGTTATGTCACACTAACACTACCGGTTAAATAAATAAATAAATTTTAAAGAATGAGTCTTATTTTAACTGATTGGGCTAAAAATCAACTGTTTTAAGTTTTTTTTTATTAAGTTGTATTTTTAAATGAGAGAAAATTATTTTAATTTGAGGGGAACACTTTAGTTAATAATTTGTAATAAGAAAAAAAGCATAAAAATAAGTAACTATATGAAAATTAATGAAAATGAAAATATATTTTATTGTTACAAAAGTAGAGATTAGGAATGTTTTCATGAATTATTGCGATCACATTGAATTCATGATGGGTCAATAAGATTGGCAATAAAGACTCTTATCTTATGTAACTGAATGTAAAATTTCTCCAAGTCTATACACACAGATGTATGACTTTTCCGTTCGTGGTACAATATATATACATATATATTTCAAACTTAATTTCTATTTTTTCTTGAAAACGTATCACTTTCACTAACCTGCGTGCCAGCGTGCGTCTTCGAGAACAGCAAACGTTCTTCCGCCTTTCCTCAATTTTTTCACCTCAATAGTATTCTTCTCTGTCGTCTCTTTCTTACAAGGTCGACAATATGTTCCAACAATTAAATGCCAACCCGTACATGTTTCTTGCACAAAAGAAACATTTCGAGTTTCTTTTTTTATTAAAAAAAACTCGTATCACGAGTCTGTCCTTAGCTGATTTTCTTTCATTATCAATTCGATTTGTTGTTCAGCTATTCTGCATTGCAATCACTTGAAAAAAACCCCGTCCGTTTCCTCCTGATCCAAATCTTAAATCTTTTTCATTTAAACTTTGATTGACTAAAATGAATAATTTTTGATATTGTTTTTAATTTGTATTTAGCGAATAATTAAAATACTGAAGTCAAATGTGAGCAATGATATGTCTATATCTTAAATTAAAAAATACTAATGATGACACGAATTGAAAATTTCGCATAAAATTCTTTATATATAACTTATGTAAAAATTCGAGTTTTTAAATGTGAAGAGTTTCGAAAGTGTTCTGCTGTGTTCCAAAACTACATTGAAATTATTTCCCAAGCTCTCTATAATCTATTTGAAAAGTATCGAGAATTATACTCAAAGTTCAACAGTGAAACTTGAAATCTCATGAGTAAATCAGTAATCTGATTAACTTTCACTGTTTTATGGAAGTTTTGATGAAAACATTCTTTCTGACACTCGCGCAGTGTTACAATAAATTTTGTTTAAGAGTTTGTTCCTAATAAAGTTCTGCCAAGTCCTTCAATATTCAGAGATAATAATATTTCTCTCTCTCTCTCTCTCTCTTGATCAGGATATGAAGTTGCAATTTTTCTTTCAGAAAAATCCCTTTGAAGTTTCAAATCTTTTGGTGAAAATAAGTTATTCCAGAAACACTTGACACTCAAATCACACAATTATTTTTTTTCATTAAACTGCACTGCACACACTTTGTCTTTAGTTGATAGTAAGTATTATTCCGAAAGGGAAAGAAAAAACAGTTGATAAATATAAATATCTGATGGAATAAATAAATAAAGATTAGTAATTAATCATTTGATAAATAGAAAATACTGATTATAAAATTGTCTACTTTTTCATTGTGATTTACAAACTTTTAAAAATGTAAACATTAAAATTGCGCTAAAGAAAAAGTAAACTGAGGATTTATTGTTTTTTCAATATTTAGAAATTCATCTTTTTAAATAATTATGGATAATGATAATTTTATTAAGCGTCATGATTTGTTTTAAAAAAAAGGCAAAAGTAATTTTCTTGCGAAATAATTAAGAAGGACGTTTCACTCGCGCACGTTAAAATTGTGACGGTTGGATAGTCGAGTTTGCCAACCTGCTTGAGAGGAAGCGATTGTAAGACTAAAGTCAGAGATTGGTAGCTGTAAGTGCATGCGTTTCTTATCCCTTCTGTCTCAGAAAGTCGTGGGTTTGCCTGGTGTCCCCTTACCTCTGTGTCGTCTTTTCAAGAATCATGGTATGAAGATTCCATTGATTTTTTTTCACCTAAAGATATTTCAAGGATTGCGGGTCAACATTTTGCATAGATTATTTTTCTTGAAGCTTATACTCATTGAACTTGAACAAAATAACTATATACAGTTTTGAGAGTTATTTATTTTAAAACAAATGGAATTTGCAAAATATATATATGAAAAAATAAAGCAAACAATAAAATAGGCTCTTTTTTAACAAATTGTCTCAATGTTGACATTAGTTTTGCAATATTGCTGCACGTTTCGGTGCAGTGTTAAGAAAGAACCATAATATTTGGAATATGTAATAAAAAAATTGCTGTGTTATGACTGCTATGAAAAATAAAAAAAAAAGAAGACCATTGAGTATTATGAAAATGATTTCGAGATTAGTAAACTGTGCGTAAAACAGCTACATTTTTGATTTATTAAGGGGAATTCCTCATCTGGTGAAGGGGAAATCAACCGCATTTTTTCATAAATCGGGTTCTACAAAAGGTAATTACAAACAATTTACGTCATTTAAAAAATATGGACTCCAAACTGCGGGATTCACTTAAAATTAGCTTATGAAAATACCAATTAAATATTTTAGAGAATTTTGAATGACAAAAAAAAAATGTTTTTCATAATCCCACATAGCACCATTTTTTTCAGGAAGTTAACGGGAAGTTAACAGTTCCGAACTTAACACGGTTAACATCCTGTTAAGTTCCTAGAACCTTTATATGTCCTCCGATGGAAATTTTCCAGTTTCAATTTCCTGAAAGTTAACAATGAAAATTTGCAGAAAAAATTAATGGAAATGAAAACTTAAAGTGTAAATCAAATAGAACTTTTCTTTATTTGTTTCACTAAATTTATCATCTGAGAGACCTCTAAAAACTTACAAGAAATTTTCTTCTACAGTAAAATATTGAAAAATTTTGTAAATGTTATTAGTTTACTTTAACTTTTAAATAAAAAAGTTTATTAATAGTCCTACAAAAATAAATTCTACACAGTTAATTCTACACAAGACAACTCTCAGATCATATTTAAACAAGTAATATTAATTCTACACAAATAAATATTACAAAAA
>JUFY01019659.1:0-10552 GCA_001855655.1 Leptopilina clavipes | reverse complement strand
CTTATTCAAAATAACTTTTTTAATATTTTAGTTTCATTTTTGACACACATGTTTTTGATTTTGACTCTATATTGACTTTAAGATTGATTTTGACATTCATTGATTTATTTTGAATTTGATTTTGAGTTTGACTTTGATTCGATATTGACTTTGACTTTGACTTCAACATTGAATTTTGACTTTGAATTTTGTCTTTGACTTTGAATTTTGACTTTGATTTTGACTTTGGCAAGTTCATTTACAACGATAAACGACACAAGAGACTTTGTGCTTTTTTACGTTGTATTTGCTACTTGTGAAAACCCGCATGTCTATTTTTTAATAGAAATTGTTTAAATAATTAATTTTTTTTTGTAAAATATGAAAGAGCACCCCAATTTTACCCAAAAATGACCCTGGATTAATAAATTTTTAATTATATACAAAAGTTCTAGGTAGAAACAGTTTTTCTTGATTTTCTCGGTTCTACCAAAATTGGACATATGTTTCTTTTTAAATTGCACGGCAGTATAGTGAACAAAATTAAAAAATCAATTGGTTCCGCCGTTTTGAATTTTGAAAATCTTATACCAGATTCGTACTCAAAGACCCCAAAAACCCTCGAGTAACGAGTTTGATGCCTCATCAACGTGCAGGAATATCAATATAGACTTGCTAGCTTTAAGAGCGTTTTTCTCGAAAACTTGATTTTGGACGTAAGGTCCCTTTAAATTGTCTAGGTCGCATATACATACTCCATATTAGACCTTCTTTTTGATAGATTTAATTCACAGAAAAACACCATGCAGGGTGTCTATGAACAGGGAAATTAAATACTGTCAGGTCACTTTTAAGCTGGTTGACCCACTTGAAAATGAGCTTATGGTAAAATGGTAAACTTAATAAACATTTTTATGAAACCTTATATGTAATCAAATTGCAGTATTGCTGATTTAATTAATTATTCTTTGTCGGCAAAATATTATCATGGTGCGCCTGAATAAATTTAAACCAAAAATCAAAACACTTCAAATGTTCTTGTGAATTCTGAAAGTATTTTGTTAATAGATTTAAAAAATCGCAGAATCAAAATCTTTCATCGAGAGATTTTTAAAAAAAGTGATTTTTAAATATTTTTTCTTGAAAAAAAATTTTTAGGAGTTGGTTTTTCAAAAATTTAATTCTACTACGTGTATATTAAATAGAAAGCCGGATGTATGCATAATTTACAAATGTATAAAGTATCCTCGCTTACAGATTAAAATTATTCAGATTTATTCTTCAATAGCTTAAAATTAGTACTCCATTCTATACACTTACTTATCTATTAAATTATCCTTTATTTCATTAAATTCAAAATATAATTTTAAACGGAAATACCATAGTAAATAATATATAAATATGCATTGACGAATTGCAAATTATTATATTGACATATAGCTCTTAATAACTTTGTAGCACATAGTCTGGATGCATAGCGCTATGCAATGTAATTCCCAAAAAAATGCGGAAAAAACTACGTGAACTTTTCCGCAAGATTTAAAGAAAAAACTCCAATCTTGACAAAATCTGATTTACAATTACAAAACATACATACTTTTCATGAAAGTTACTTTTGATTGAGCACTGATACAGCACACAAAGTTTATCCAGATTCTTTCAACATCTTGAGTTTTTGTGAATTATATGACACAGGGCTACGATTTGTCAGAAAGCCAAAAAATTTAAAAAACTTTTTGAGATATAAATATATAGTGGCATAAAATCTTTCAGACTAGGCTGAAAAATTATTGAGTAAAGTCAGCTTTTACGGGTTCAGTCGATCAGCGTTTTCAATAATTTTAAAGATTAAATATTATTATTTCTAAGAAAAAATCCAAGGTTTATTAAAAATGTAGCTACAATAAATGTTCAACAATAGCTAAAAAAATACATTATTTAAAGATTTAAAATACTGTCCTTCTTTATCCTATTTTACAGTAATTAAGTAATAATTTAAAATGTTAATTATTGATAAATAAATCCGAATACCTTCAATCTGTAGGTAAAAACACCTCATTCATTTGTAAATTATGCATGTATACGTCTTGCTATTTAATATGTACGCAATAGGATTAAATTTTTGAAAAACCAACTCTTACAAAAATTTTTTTAGAGAAAATATTTCAAAATCACTTTTTCCAAAAAGCTTTCGATGGAAGATTTTGGTTTTGCGATTTTTTTAATCTATTAACAAAATACTTTCAGAATTCACAAGAAAATTTGAAGTGTTTTGACTTTTGGTTTAATTTTTTTCAGGCGCACCTTGATTATTGTATTAAAAGTTTTAAACACGATTTTCTTGAGTTTTTTAAAGTTTTTAAAATTGTTGATGATAATTTATTTTTTTCTTTCGTTGTTGTAATTATATTATATTCTTTTTGTCGATTATATCGGAAGAGTGATAAATAAAACACTGATTTCACATATTGCACAACATTTCAATGTCTTGGTTTGACACCCTCATCACACCGAAACGTTGCACAATATGTGAAATCAGTGTTTCATTTATCACTCTTATGATAATAGTCAAAAAGAATATAATATATAGTTTTTAAAATTGATTTATTTTGATTATTAAATTATAGTGGAAGTTAGACCTATTTAAGTACTATAATACCTATTAAAAAAATGCAAAGCCAAGGAACTTCACTACTAAACTTACATCATCGAATATAAAATAATTTATTTTTTAAAGCTAAATAAAATTTTTTTATTATAATTATTTCACTAATTATGAATTTAATTCTATTATAGAAAACAGTGAGATAGCAGAAAAGGGCGATGAGAATCATAAAACAAGTGTTTCTTCTTCTCAAGAAAAGCAATTGCAAGGAAATTCCTCAAATTCAGGTATTTTATTTCGCTGCTTATAAAAGTATACAAATCACCACAAAATTTTTCAAGTTCTGTAAATAGTTCATGTGACTATTAAATCATATGCTCGCTTCAATGTTAATTTTCTAGGTCAAATTTCTCCATAAATTTTAAAAGGGTTGAAAGAAAATTTTATTGACAAGTCTAATATAATATGATGAGGACGGTTAAAGTTCTCAAAATGATTTGAATTAAAAAAGTTACAAAATAATGAAAATTAAAAATATGGGAGAAAATTTTCGAAGTGAACGAGTATGAAAGAAAAAGTTTTTGGATCGGACTGAAACTTTTAAGTACTATCGGTAAGTACTTCATTCACGAAATATTATTCAGTTTTATCAAAAACTATGAAGGAGAAAGAGGGTTGAAGTTTTTTATCAAGAGACAACAATGAATTTTTTGTTTAATAATAACTATTATATACTAAAATTAAAAATATTTTGTCATATGATTTTTAAATGTTTTTTCATGTTCTTTCGAATGGTGTAAAAATAATTTCAAAAAAATTTTAATTTAATCAGGCGCAGATTTAGAGGGGAGGCCACAGCGGCATGGTAAAATGAAGCAATTTGGATTAATAGATTCTAAATTAAATAAATAATTAATTAATTTTTATTAATAATTACTTATGAATAATCTATTTATCCAAAATACCTCGTATTGGGCTCATTGGATGCGGAATTTGATATGAATTAAGCTAATAATTTCATAATTACTCTATCTTTATATGTTTGTGAAATATTTCAATTTTTATTAATTTTCATTAATTAATTAATTTGTACCTCCAAAACATGAAAAAGCAGACGCAAAGCGCCTCCATCACAAGGTTTCATGGCCAACATTCGGGATTTTGGTCATTCGGGATTTCGGTCATAAAAGAAATGCTCATTCGGGATTTCGGTCATAACAGAAATGGTCATTCGGGATTTTGGCCATAACAGAAATGATTTGTCGGGGATTTCACCATTCGGGATTTCGGTCATAACAGAAATCATCATTCGGGATTTTGGTCATAATAGAAATGCTCATTCGGGATTTTGGTTATAACAGAAATGGTAATTCGGTCATAAGCGAAATAGGGTTGTACGACGGACGGACGGACGGACGGACGCCAAAGTGAAACTTGGGTTTCCGTCCTGAGACCACGAAGCCGTAAAAAGGGGTCATGCATAAACTATGTTACCACTTTAGAGGGGAGAAGGGGGTCCAAAAAGATATAAAAATGCATTTAACGCAATTGTAACGAGGTGGAAGGGGGTCTTAAAAAGAATGAAAAATTGATAACGTAGTTTATGGACGGCCGCAAAGGACATTTTCATATTACCTGCACTCAAAGTACACTTTAGTAGACTTTAAGTACTTGAAGTGTAATAATATCCTTTGTTTTTCAGATATAAAATAATAAATAAATGAAAATAGAAAAAAATTAAAAGCTCATGAAAATAAAGTTAGGGTTATTCCATACTATCACTTTGAATTTAATAAAAGTCCTCATTCAACAATCCTTACTATTCAATATTTTTTAATGAGTGATTATTAAATAAACAATAGTCAAATTAATAACAATGTGAAATTTATGATAAAATAATTATTACGTAAGTAAAAATATCTGGCTTCAAGGTATTTTTATTAATTAAAATGATAATTATTAAATTATAATTAATAATAATAATTAATAAAAATTAATTAATTATTTATTTATTATAAAATATATTACTCCAAAATACTTCATCTTAGACTCGTTGGATGCGGAATTTGATAAGCTATAAGCTGATAATTTCAGAATTAGCTTAACTTTATTTGTTTGTAAAATGTTTTATTTTTTTTAATAATTTTTATTAATTTATTTATTTGCTTTCTCATAGAGGAAGTATTGTGGAGTCTTGCTTGAGCTTTGGTCGAGTAAGGTCGTTGTTTCGTGAGCTCCTGTCTATCGGAAACTATTTAATTTGCCAGTAAATTATCAGTATATTGGAGTTTTCGCAGTAATATTATTTATTCTACAGTTTTTAGATAAATTTATCGTGCAATTTTCTCTTACTGTCTGTCAGTTTCTTTTTGGGCAGTTCTTATCTAGAACTTTCCCCTTTTCTATATGATCGTTCGTCCTTACAAGTGTCAAACTTGTTTTTTATTTTGTGAGTTCTGTGACATTGTTTTTCACCCTCCGAAGAGTGATAAATTTTTGCCTTCTTTTTTTCAAGGAACAAAAGTGAAAAAGGAAAGTACAGTGTCTGAATGGGAGAAAGATTTTCATTGTTCGTCTAAGTTTTATTCAAAATTTGACTATTTTTACGATTTCAAGTGTCTTGTCATCCTTTATATGTAAACAAAAGATGACACATATTACTACCTCTCTCTCTGAAGAACAGAGATGGAATAATTTACTCACATCGATAGACAGACTCACAGAGTCAAACAATGAGCTGCGTAATGAGATTCGAGCAAATACAAATACGCTAGAATCTTTAGGCTGTCAAATGTACAACCTTGAAGCCAGAGTGACTTCTACAGACAAAAGATTGTCAGCTGCAGAAAATTTTAATCGCGCCAAAAATATAATCTTGTTTAAATTGGAGGACTCAGAGAAAATAAACGGGAACCTTTTGAATGCAGTTACTGATATTTTTACCAGAGTGGGTCTCCAAATTCCTGACGTTGCTTTTGATGACGTTTTCCGCTTAGGCAAAAACGTAGGCAACCGTCCGATAATGATTAAGTTCATCGCTACCAGATGGGTCAAAGAAGTTTTCGCAAAGGTCAAGGAACTTAAAAATTTGAATTTCATAATTTCAAACGATCGCTCTAGTGAAGATCGCGAAATTCGTCGCTGTTTATTGATTAAGGTTCATAGTCTGAGGGATTCGGGATACGAGGCTTCACTGCGGGGTACAAAAATTTTTGTCGACAAGGTCCAGGTATCCTCAGATGAGATTGATGTTTTGCTGAAAAAACAACCCAACCTGGAAACTGAGGAAAATGGATGCTCAAAATCACCTCCCCTAACTCCTGCAACTCAAAAGCGTAAGAAGAGCGGTAACCCGGTAGGACGTCCACCCAAAGTAAAAAAGGACACAAATGCCTCTCTTAAAAATAAGACACTCAGCGATTTCCTGAAGCCCGCTATTTTGAGCACTCAGGAGCCGCTAAATTCGAGTGAGCAGAGACTTTCAAGAGAGCTGGAATCACCGGAAAATGAATAGCAGCAAGAGGGGATTTGTAATGGAGAGGACTCTTTTATCATTGACTCGTCAGCCAACTCACCACGCCAAATCAAGATAGTATTTTGGAACGCACACGGCTTCAATAACATTTCGGACATCGAGGAAGAAATTGAAAACAACACTATCTTGGCTATTAGTGAAACTTGGTCAACCAATGCGAATTTGAAGTATCAACGTTCGCCGAATTTTGTGTCAATCGTTGCGCCTGCTTTAAAGAATGATCACTTTGGTAGAGCGAAAGGAGGGCTTTTGATATCCTATAATGTTGATTTTTATAGTGTGGAAACTCTGTCAACTGCAGACTCATATATCCTGATTAAAATTAAGTATGGTATTCATATTTTTATCCTAGGTTTAACTTATTTCTCTCCGAATATTGATTTTTATGTTTGTCTGGATGAATTTGTGCGAGTCCTTAATGGTGTAATAGAACAGCATCCTGACCTCCCAATTATTATAGGGGGGGATTTTAATGGTAGGGTGGGGGATCTTAATCAGTTAACTCCTCAAATTTTAGATTCCACCGTTTTTAATAGTGTTAGAAAATCTTCTGACACAGTTTCAAACTTTAGGGGCAGGCTTTTAGTTGATAATATGGAGGCTTGTGATTTTTTGCTTTTGAATGGTCGTTCCCAAGGAGACTTTCCGGCGAATTTTACTTTTGTGGGCTCACAGGGATGTAGTGTAATAGATTTGGTCTGGTGCTCTCTCAATAGTCTGCCAATGTGCCACGATCTCCGTGTTAATCACCTCCCCACTCTTTCTGACCATCTCCCAGTCATACTGTCCTTATCCATCTCCAGAAATAAGGAAAGAGACTTTCCAGTGGGATTCCAAGCAAGAGAGAGGATGCGGTTTGATGAGGAGAGGTCGGAACTCTTCGCGAATAAAATGGCTTGGAGGGGAGAGGTGTCTGATTTGGGAAGGGATGTCGATGCTTTGAATTGTACAATTACTTCTGCCGTGTGCTGTGTCGCACGAGACCTGGGAATGACTCGAATGTCTACGAAGCCAACTGGCGAGAATAAAAAACCCTGGTTTGATCAGGAATGTAAAATCGCAAAGCGACAACTCTCGACGGCTCTGAAATCGGCAAAGAGTAACGGGTTTTCCCAAAATTATAAAAATTATTTTTTAGAAAAAAGCGCAATCTTCGCGATTTATTAATTTTAAAAAAGAAAAATTACCGAAAGGGGTTTTTAAATCAAATAGAAAATTGTAATAATTCTACTTTTTTTTGGCAAGCAGTAAAAAAAGTAAGAAGGACACCGGCGACCCAATCCAACATCGACTTGCCTACCTGGCAAAAATATCTTCATGATAATTACCCTAGATCAATTGTTAACTCGACCTTCCTGCCCTCTTTTAGGATAACACACCCTGTTTTAGACAGTTCTATAACTACCGACGAAATCTTAAAATCATTGTCACGTTGTAAAAATGGAAAGGCCCCCGGGGTCGACGGGATAGGATACGAATTTTATAAAAATTTACCCCAAAATGGATTTTCTTTATGCAACATCTTTTTAACTCAATTTTAACTACAGAAGCAGTACCAAAAGAGTGGGGCAATTTAGTCACCCACATGCTTTTTAAAAAGGGAGATGTAGACGATCCCGAAAATTTTAGACCGATTACTTTAATTAATTGTTTAGCCAAAATATTTTCGCAGATTATTTGTGATCGGTTAATAACGTGGGCCACTGAACTTAACCTAATTCCGGAATCGCAAGCCGGATTTCGAAGGGGAAGAAGTTGTCTTGACCACCTTTTTACTTTAAATTCGTTAATTCAGATTCACCTGAGAAACCCCGGCGCCGCGGTTTACGCCATCTTCGTCGACTTCAAGGGAGCCTTTCCATCTGTTTCGCATCAGCTATTGTGGAAAAAGTTGCAGGGGCTTGAACTGAGTACAAAAACTATTAACATATTAAGGAGTTTTTATTTATCTGCCTCTGCCTGTATTAGAACCCCTCTCGGCGAAACTGAGTATGTGAAGGTTACAAAGGGAGTTTTACAGGGGGAGGTCCTCAGCCCATATTTGTTTTTATTAGTCATAGCTGACATGGAAAATTTTTTTATAAAAAAGGGATGCAGAGGCCTTGCAATAGATAGTACTAATGAAGTTATAGTCTTGGGATATGCGGATGACCTTGTGTTTCTTTCCGACACCCCTGTAGAACTCTCGAGAAAACTAGATGCGCTAAAAGAATATTGTGACTTAAATGAACTAACAGTCAACGTTAAAAAAACCAAAATTGTAATTTTTACAAGATCAGGTAACTCTAAAGCCAAGAGATTTAAAGCTTTCAAATTTGGTGAAGAAAGTATAGACGTCGTTAAGAAGTATGTTTATTTGGGAATTCCTTTTACTAACTCGGGCTCCTTTTTCCCAGCTGCCTCTGAGGCTGTTGGCTCGGCCAGCACTGCTGTCGGAAGCGTCCTGAGAATTGCTCGTTCTTTGGGGGAAGTTTCCTGGAGGTCTTACACCAGACTCTTTGACAGTCTGGCAGTGAGCACGTTGTTCTACGGCATCCAGGTTTGGGGCGCTGGCCACTTAGAGTCGATCGAGAAAGTCCAATTGACCTTTTTAAAGAAACTTCTGTTTTTACCCTTGAACACGCCAAATTGGGCTGTGAGACTGGAGGCGGGATCGCTACAACTTGAGTACAAAGTCTTAAAACACACATTGTCCTGGATTTTAAAAATTTCAACAATGGAAAATTCAAGGTACCCCAGGCAGTGTTTTGAGAGACTGAAGGCTCTTGCGGTGGCGTCTCCTGGGTATCAGTTCAATTGGTTTGTTCAATTAAGGGTTTTTTTTGAACCACGGGGTGCTATCGATCAGTGGCGGGCCCTTGACCTGGATTCTGTATCGCTTCTGGGGGACCGTATTCTGGAGAATCACAGGGACTTTATGGTGGCTCTAGACAGAAAGTGTTTGGCCGAGTCTAAGAGCTTGTTAATTTATCCAAATCTAACCCTGCAAAAGGGAACTCAGTCTTACCTGCTCTCTCGATTACCGTTGGTTTTTAAAAGAGTTTTTGCACAAATCAGACTTTTAAATAAATACGTAAGCAGAGTAAATTTCACTTCTTTTTCTATGTTTTTCAGCACGAGACTGATTGCTCGTGCTGGGCTGGGAGGAAGAAAGTCTTTTTCATATATTGATGCGATGTCCTGCGTGTGCACATTTGTGCGACAGGTATTTCCCCCAGGTTTCGTGTGCCTCGGATCAAATGGATGCTTGGTTGAGTGTCTTATCGTCGTCTAACATAAAGACTGTCAATACTTTTGTAAAATTACTGTCTCAGGTCTTAGGCGAACGTGTGCCGACTTAACTGCTGTTTAAATTATTTTTAATATCTGTTTGTTTGTTTTTTTTTTTTTTGTAATATAAATCTTTTTGTATGTTTTTATCACTGCGAATCCCCGCTTGTAATAACCCAATATGGTCATAAACAAGTGTAAATAAATTAGAGGAAGTATTGTATTAGCAAAAATGTTCGAGTGCAATTTTTGGACATATCTCGATGATATTTTTTTCTATTGATCATATTACATAACTGTTTTTTGCATAAAATTCGTTTATTTGTGCTTAACATTGTAAAAAAAAAATTTCGGGATAACGCCCTAGGACTTAAAAAATGGTGCTTGAAAAAATGTCCGTACGTGTGGATGTGTGTGTGTGTGTGTGTGTAAACTAACATTACATTTGCCTCAATATCACAGAAACAAAAAACGCTACAGACTTAAATTTTTTTTATTTGAAAGATCTCATTGGGGGACATAAAATAAAAGTATTTTCAGCAAGATTAACTAAGTTTAACTAACTGTTTTTACGTTTTAAAATTGTCATAAAACGTTTTTTGGCCATAACTTAAAAAAATGTATTATAACACCTATAGATATTTTTATTTGATTTTGTAGTTTTTGAACGCGCTTTTTTGACCTTTTGATCAACGAATGTTCTAGGGTTCTTCTATCCAGAGTTATTAACAATATTATCTTATAGAATATTAAAAAACGCATCGATTGACCTATTTGCGAACTTTTTACTATAAAATATAAAGGAGTTATTAATGTTTAAAAATTAAAAATGTTAAAAACCATAGTTTTTCTTAAAATATTTCTTTAAAAATCTTTGTGTAATTTAGAAATTATCATAATCAGTTTATAATTTTCAAAATTTTCAAAATAAGAAGGATCTATTGACTTTTCAAATATTAAAAATTATGAAAATCATGATTTTTTGAAAAATAAATTTAAATAAATGTTTTTCTATGAGGAAGCAAAGTGTTCATGGAATGACCACAAAGAAAGTATATATATATCTATGAGGAAGCAATATATATAATCCAAAGAAAACCATCAGTAACTTGGCAGCGATTTTTATTTATATCTCGAAAACAAAAAAAAAGACATTCCCAAAT
>JUFY01019651.1:5357-22642 GCA_001855655.1 Leptopilina clavipes | reverse complement strand
AATCATCAGTAGAATGAAATTCAGTTAATAATTTTGTCTGACTACGACTGACTTTTACTACTTAAAATTATTTTCAAACATTTCTGACTGTCTTGACATACATAAATTAGTTTTTCCAACTGATATTAAATTTTCAATGATTTTTGAAGTATTTCACTGTATTGTAACTTTGTCTGACTAAAAATTTCCTATACTACTTAAAATTAAATTTTTTTCGATATTCAATACACTTTTTTTAATAAAAACATATTTTTAAATTTTCCATGAAATTATTATTAATCATTAGTAGAATGAAATTCAGTTAATAATTTTGTCTGACTACGACTGACTTTTACTACTTAAAATAATTTTCAAACATTTCTGACTGTCTGGCCTTACATAAATTAGTTTTTCCAACTGATATTAAATTTTCAATGATTTTTGACGTATTTGACTGCATTGTAACTTTGTCTGACTGAAAATATCCTTTACTACTTAAAGTTAAATTTTTTCGATTTAGTTAAAAATAAAGAGTCGTGTTTGTAGAGTTTTCTAAACGAGATTGATAACTCAGAGTGACATTTTCTTTTTTCGCCTTTGCACATGCACAAGTGTTGGCTGCTGTTTCTTCATGAAATACGCTAACTACTTTATGATTTGTTTCGATTACACTTCATTACCGCTTCACGCCTTTCATTATACGTAACGACTGACAGTAAATCTCAGCGCTGATTTTATCACGACGTTTATGAGCGTCATTATTAGGTGGTACCAGCTTTTAAACCGCCGTAAAGTCTACGCCTTTGCAAAGAGAGTTGCCTCTCGTCTCACCGCTCTGAGGGTTACAACCATGTGGAGACGTGTCGAGTGCCAATGGTGGGGGCTCTAGTTCCTCGTAGAGGGGGGCACACTCCTTATATTTATGGTAGGGAGGCTTAGAACTTGAACGATTGTCCGATAGATTGCGCCCATATGGACACTATTCCTTCTCAATATACCATACACTATTCCTTCTCAATTTACCATATCATTTTAATTGAATTAATTTCTCCATTTGAAATTAATTATCTTCAATTATTGTTTTATCCTCCTGCTGTTTACTCAATACATTTACAATGCAATTCTTACTGTATTCTGATTTTTACAATTTTTCTTTTCTAATTTTTCATTTTTTATACATATCCCGTAACTAGGCGTCCTAATTAAGACCTAGCTACATTTCCAACATAGGGCCTAGTTACTAAAGGGGCAAAATAGATAGGACCCAATTAGACCAATTTTCAATTTCCACAAAAAAAATTAATTGGATTCAAATAATGAATTACTTGACTATTATCAAATAAATATTTATTTTTATCAAATAAATTTGATTTGAAATTAAATAAATTTGACAGAAATTATTTCAAATAAAGCTTATTTGGTCATTCAAGTATACAAATATTTCTTTGATAATAGACAATTATTGCATTATATTTGAATCAAAGGAATAATTTTTCATTGCATATTTTCAACTAAATCCGCTTCATGGAATTTCCATTTCTCCAATTTTTCTCTTCTGAAACAGACAAAAAATCTCCCTTTTGCTTTCGTGGAGATCTAGGAACTAGAATTTTGGGCAAAAATCAGGTTTTGCGAATGCCGAGGAGGGGGATTAGCATTTGAAAGTGGCTATAGTTCCCGTAGCGGCGCCATTGGTCCACATTTACACAACAATGAGGGACCACGGTCTAAAAACTCTCCCAGAATCCCAGGGCTTCGTGAACGAACCGAGAGAAGAGAGAGAGAGAGAATAGAGAAGGATGGAAGTTTCGGTTTTGTGATGGGAACGGTTTTTTTTTGTCGGGTGGGGGTGGTAGCAAAAGCGATGAGAAAAAGGAGAGGGAAAGAAAGAAAAGCCGAGTGTTGTTACTTTTGGTCGTTTTCTTCTTCTAGGAGAATTCTTAACACAAAAACCTAAGGTCATTTTTTTCCCAGTTCCCTTTTTTTTACCGCACTCAACTAGATGACTAGCATACGTTCGCCCATCGTCGTATATATAAAATATTTCTACACACGCCTCGAGCCATTCCTGACACGGCACCATGGCGATTGCGACGTTGCCAAATTATCCTATAATACAGTGACCACTTAATATCTCCATTTTATCAAAAAAAATAATCACCGAAAAATCCCATTTTAGATTAATTTAATAAATTATTAATTACCAAATTTGAAATTAATTTGAGAATAATTTGAAAAAAAATTTGAAAAAAATTTATTTAAAAATGATGAATACGATTTCATACTGTTTGCATCAATCTCTATGGAGATAAAGTTGGATGTTTTATTAAAGTACATAATTCAGAGTCTAACTTGGCGTACAACGTGGGATGAGGTAAAAGGAGATATTCCTCATTTATGATCATTCGGTGCTCAACGCGTGGGTAATTAGGTAATCCGTCTGTCTGCACCGCGCGGCAAAGAAGTATATAAAGTAAAGCGCGATTCAACATTTATCCATTAAAACATTTCCACTTTCCAGTTTCTCATTTATTTATGTCCGACCACCCAGAAGCTCTCCACTGTGTTTATAAGTGACAGTTTTCCTGTCTATCTGTTCTCAATAAATATCACCTGTTCAATTTATTATATACATTTGCAGGTACTTTGTTACCGTCACTGGTAATTAACATCTCCAACGTATTTTCCGTTTTTCTTTCTTTTCTTTCTGTTCATGCCAATTTTTGAAAAAAGTCGCCAATTATTTAATAAAAAGAAAAATTTTCCAATCTGCCTCTGTAAGAATTTTCAGTATAGTCTTTTTTATCGCATATGACCTTGTTTCGAACGATACATTCCCGATACGCTAATAATAATAAAATAATAATAAAAAAACAGTTACCATTGCTGCCAAATTAAAATAACTGCGCTAGAAAGTCTAATATTTAATTCCGGTTAGGATCATTTTGAAAAACTAGTTTGCTACTAGTTTTCTGTGTTGAGAGGCCTGTTAGAAAAATTTTTTTTTGCGAACAATTAAAAAGAATTTCTTATTCTCTCATTTGCATCAGGAGTCAGTGTTTTTCATATTAACAAAATGTTAACAAGCAACGCTAAATAATGCGACCTTATATAATTGCACTTTCACGCATCGCGAAACATTTTACGCTAGGAATAAATGTTTGTAAAATTGCATTGCGCATTTAATGAGCCACCCAAGTTGAGTTGACGGATGCACGTGTGCGCTCCTAGCGTTACGTTTTCTAAAATTTTCCCCGCGCGCCATTTTATCTTGATTTACTTTCCTTGCGCGACACCGGAACAATGACTAATTAGGGAAACAATTTTTCATCTATTTAAAAATTGTATAATTTACAATTGTCTGCGAAATTTTATTTCGCAGACATTTTGGAAATTTCGCATTTATTTTGGAAAATAATTTTGCGAGAGAATCTTATTTTTTGGTTTTGTGTTGTGAGAAAATGATTGCGGCAGCAATCGATTTAATTCTTCCCTGGAGGCATAAAGCTCGATACACATCCTAATACAGTGAGAGGAGATGAAGAAATTGGGTTTCTTGCGCGAAGACAGGACGGAAAGAGAAATAAATAAGATGTTGGGGTACCGTCAAAGTGGAGCGCACCTATATATAGTTTATACGCAAGTTGCGCCCGCTCGGTCACGGGTAATGGTTTTACGAGCGTCAAGGGTGATATAAAGAAAATGAAAAACACCAGTGCTGCCAACATGCACGGCCTCGTCGTATAACTAACTACGTTGTTTCACCCCCCCTCTCACTCCCCCTTTACTTCTTCTTAAGTTATATGGAACCTCTTTCTTCTCTCACTCCCCCGTGACAACCATCTCTCTCCCATCTCAAGCGACTCCCCGCGGAGTGTATCACAATTAGCTCGCGCACCCCTCTTTCCACCACCTACGCGACTCACACCATACTTCTCTACTTTTGCATACCGACCGCCACCTCGTCGTCGTCGTGAAAACTTTAGAGAGCTTATTTCAATATTATGGTGAATAAGTAGGGGAGCGCCCGAGGATACTTGGTTTTCGTGCGTCGAAGATTGCCGGAAGTATGGAATGGGACGGAATTTTCAGTCGCGCGTATTTCTTAAACAAAAGGGTGTTTGCACGATGACGGTTTTGATACCGTATTGTAAAATATTCAAATCAGGCAACGCCTTTCCGAATCCGCGCTAAAAATTTCTTTTCTTTCTAAAATTGTTTATTTGTTTGAAAAATTGTTTATTATTATTAAAAAGTAAAGATAGTCAATGTAAATTTTAGCAAAATTTACCTTTGGAAATAGTACAAAAATTGATAGAAATGAGCGCAGAAATTCCAGTTTTAGGTACTTTATTGTAAATAGTAAAAGTTATTTTTAATTTTCTCCTCACTGTAAACTTAAAAGTATCAAATTGATACCAAAAGTATCAAATTGATTCAAAAATTTGGAATCAAATTGATACTTTTGGTATCAAACACTTTTGGTATTTGATACTTTTAAGTTTACAGTGCTTGTAATTTTTAATTAGTATTCATTATTATTAGTTTTATATTTTTAGACATATTTTTTTATTATTATTTATTATTTTCTATTAATTATTTTTTACCTTTATTATTTTCTATCTTTATTATTTTCTATCTTTATTATTTTCTATCTTTATTATTTTTTATCTGTATTATTTTTTATTTTTTTAAATCTATTATTATTATTATTATTATTATTATTTTTAATTTATTGCTTTATTTAATGTTTCTGCTTAGGAGAAGCTATTTTCTAGTTTGCTTTCTTGGAAAAGTCTCAGGGAGGCGCACAAACCTCAAGGATAGTGAGCACACGATGCGTACAGATAAGTCTGTAACTGACTCGGTCTAGCGCGTTCCGCCGACGCGGTGTCTTTTTTTGTGTTGCGCCCCTTATTGCTTTCTTCTCTCTCTCTCTCTCTCTTCCTCTCTTGTCTGGCGATTCATCATCCCTGTCTTCTTTCTCCTTGCCCCTCTTTCCTTGTCCCTCTGTTCACCAAGTCCCGTACACTCGGTACCCATACAGAGGTACACGTTCTCTGTTCCCCTGAAATGGCCGTACGCTCCGCCAGAGGCCAATAACATAGAAAAGAAGAAGTTTCCTATACTCCCACACCACGAGTTCCTGAGCGCAGACTCTTTTCCAGAGAGAGAACTCTCTTAATTCTCATCAATATTCCAATCTTCTTTTTTGGAATATTTATCTATATATATGTATTTCTTCTATTTACAGTTGGTAACATTTGGTATAGTTGTTATGGTTCTTGAATGGAATCAGGCAATTTTGTATTTGAGGTTAATTTGCCTAATTGGCAGGTACGTTGCGGAGCGCAAGCGCAGAGTAGGGGCAATTGGAGAGAGAGAGAGAGAGAGAGAGAGAGAAAGTGGTGTCCTTCTCACTCGCATTAGCCCGACTAGGGCGCATGCGCTCTTATTGATCCTTGAAGCTGGTGCGATATTTTTCCATCAAATAATATTGAAATGAAAAAGGTAAATTTATTTCTCTATCAGCAATATTTTGACATGGCTATACATGGCGATTTTAGACATATGTGTGTGGTGAAGAAAAGCCACATGGGTCAATTTTTATAACTGCATGATGGCCACAAACACGATTCAGATCCTTGGTTCACAAAGCGCCAGAGGAGATATTCTTACACACTCGCACTATTTTCCCCATATATACATATATAGTAGATATATATATATATATATATTATAAAAGTATACAAGGGATCCGTATACGACAGCGGTGCTGTGAAATATCTATGGCAATACATCATCGGGCAATATCACCGCATGAAGAGATACAGTAATATTTTCTTCGGACACTATAACGTTCGCCAAGAACGTCGTGTAAGCGCTGCGGGGGCACCGCGATTCCACGCCAAGCCCTTCTTCTTTCACTCCGGATGTAACTCGTCGTTGCTTCCTCCAAGCGACGCTTCGCCAAGCCAATCCCGAGGATAACTCTACCTCTCGAAATCCCACTAGACGGATGAAAATTTTCCATAGAGAGAGAGAGAGAGACAGATTTGGAACTTGTGCCAACAGGCCACTTTGAATTTTATACATTCAGATTTTCGTATATGTTTATAATTATAAATATATATATATATATAAATATATATAAATTAAATTATTTAACTATATATTTATATTTATTATTTATATATTTATATATATATATAAATAATAAATATAAATATATAGTTGAATAATTCTTCCTTGAGAAAAGAGGATCATTGTTTACCTGCTTTTGAGATAATGACTTTTATTTATCTCCCGTTTATCTCGAAAATAAAAGAACATTAGACAGGTAACATGTTTTATGTTTTTTCTCACGATCGACTATATGCGGGATTCTTGAGAGGTACGACGTCCCCGAGGAGAGTGTATATGTATATAGTCGCCAATGGAATTCCCCGAGGGGCCTAAAACCTGATGTTGCGCTCGGTTCAAAAAGGTGAGATTCCGGAAATTTGGTCAACTTTTCAGGTGGGTGGGGAATGGATAGGTTTCGCAGGGGGCGGGGGGCGTTCCTACCCTGCATGGGGTAGGTTGCAGCAACTCACGCGACACTAGAGCCATCTATATCTCTCGAAAGATTTATGAGCTCAGATTTCCAGTGCTTTTGTGGCTCGAAGCAACTGGCACACACCACAGTATATGGGTGTCGATGCCACTGCCCCCTGTCGAGACACTGCGCTGTTTGCCCCACAGGGGTTACGCGCAATTCGCGCTCATGCTCTGCCGATAAGAAAAAGAAAAAAAAAAGTTCCAACTCGATCTCAATCCTCTTCTTCTTTCTTCTTCTTCTTTTTCTAGATTTTATCTCCTAGGAACAAATTCATCACTTATTCAAATGACTTTCTTGGTGTGTATCAGATTTTCCAAGGAATTTATAATTTTAGTGGAAATATTTTTGAGTATCTGTAGGTGTAAACTAAAATCTGTAAACTAAAAATTCTAGAGGTTCATTGAGATGATCTGCTCGAGTTGTCTGAATGGCTCCCTGGATGGAAGCGGCCATTCGCACTCTAGATAAAAAAAAACCAGTCGGGGTTGGAGAGAGAGAGAGAGAGAGAGAGAGAGATTTGAAATCGCTGGTGGGGAGTAGATATAAGGGGTACGGAAATGGTACTACCTACCTATGCTTCGCACTCTAACCCATCTCCCCATCCCCTTATGCGGCCGGTTTACGAGCAACCTGTGGTAACGAGAGCGATAGATAATAACCGCTTCGTTCTGCAACCCCCCACTCATTCTCGACAACCGTTCACACGTACGTCAACTTTTGCTACTTTTTTCCCGAGCGCATATAAAAATCCCTCTCTCTCACCGTGAATTCATTTTAAATCCACTCGTTTCACAATAAAAGTACTTCATTTTTCCCTGCCGCAAAAAACTTTCCTCTAAATTATTCCCCTCTTCTTGGGGATACAAAATTACACAAACAAAAAAATTATCTAAACCAGAAAATTTTTTACCCACAATAATTATCAATTCTTTAAATGAACCTCACTTTTCCCTATTTAAAATAGGGCTCTAACAAGGGCCTTGCAAGAAACTAGGAAGAAACTAAATTTAAAATTATTTGAAGCCAGCGTCACGTGTAGTAAATATTGAAATACTCGTGTTTAGGTAGGGGGGATTTATCTTAGGTAAAGGAGAAACACTTACGGATTTGGCTAATTAAAGATATGTTGTCTCTTGAAAATGAAAAGCGTCGAGCGATCTTTTGAAATATGATTCTCCATAATTTATTATTTTGCTGGCCCTTAAAGACTGTGTTCTCGAATATTGATGGTGGAACGGTTGTTTATTCAGGCTCTCGTCGCTTTTAACGGCATTGGAGTTTGCGTTTCGGCCTAGAGAGTCGCATTGCTTCTGACTGTGCTTTACATCTCTCTCATTGCTCTTTATCCTCTTTACTCTTATAATCTTTACTTTAATCTTTGCGCCGCCTTTCGCGGGACGCGCGCGACCTACAAATTCGTACGAAAAGCAACGCTTCGCCTTCTTTTGCACATTTATCAGGATTTTCAAAGGAGCTAGACTTTTTAAGCCGCAATAAATTCTGTCTCTCTCTCTCTTTCTCTCTCTGGACGAGAAGGGCAGGGCGATGCCTTTTGCTCGCGAAATGCGACAGCAAAGGATCCAAATAACAGAGATATGGTGGGGAAGTAAAGGATTTCTTTCAAGATTCGATGAGAAAATGGGAATTTATTCGGTGGTTTTTATATTTCAGAGTTAGAAATTAATCATGTGATCAACTTGAGTTGATTTTATTATAGGGATTTTCTACTACTCACTGTAAACTTAAAAGTATCAAATTGATACCAAAAGTATCAATTTGGTCCAAAAATTTGGAATCAATTTGATACTTTTGGTATCAATTTGGTATCAATACCAAAAGTATCAATTTGATCCAAAAATTTGGAATCAATTTGATACTTTTGGTATCAATTTGGTATCAATACCAAAAGTATCAATTTGATTCAAAAATTTGGAATCAATTTGACACTTTTAGTATCAATTTGATACTTTTAATTTCACAGTGCTGTTAAATCAAATTTTAAAAGTTTGATTTTGAAAGATTTTCCCAATCTGGCAATCTGGAATATCAATAACGATGACGTGAATTGAAAAGTCAGTCTGAACATTTTTGGAAAGAATAAGCAGAAGGAAATTGGCTTGAGTCGAATTCACTCTGCCAAATGCTGGTTCAGCTTTTTCTTCTTCTTCTTCTAATAGGATAAATGGTACCGCGTGTCGAGAACATACACGTTGGGTCATGTTCCCTGTGTTCGTAACCAAAAGAGATTTCGAATTTTTCATATATTATGTGAAAAAAATGCATCATCTTCTTTTCTTTCTAAATGATGGAAACTTTACCTGCGGTGAATGAGAAATTTTGTTGAATATTTATAATTCTGCTGGTTGATTATGGATTATTGATTTTTGCGCTGTTCAAATTGCTGATGAAAAATTGTTGTCCTATGTTATCTTGTGTGCGGGGCAAACGGACCGAGACCAAATATCCGCTCGAGAAGTAGAATTGCCATTATTCATCCTTAGAAAGAAATGCTAAGAAGTTGTTTGTCCTGCATCCTCGAGAAGATTTCGAACTCTTGGCAAACTCGGCCCATCTCAACAGCCTTTACTTTTTATTTACGTTCATCTATGTGTGTATATGGATTTTCTCTCTTTTTGTTCAACATCCTATTCACTATACAATGCAGTGAACATTCACGTATATAATCCAACTATATTTATGCTTTTTTCGACGCTAGTTTCTATTTTTCCACTCTTTCATATCTTTAATGGCCCGGGTACTCCTTATTTCTTAAATTCAAATAACGATGACGTAGTTGTGTATTATTACCATTACCAAAATTGAAAACCTTCATTGAAAATTAATTGAAAATAAATTGCAAAATGAATTGAAAATTAATTGAAAATAAATTGCAAAATGAATTGAAAATGAATTGAAAATAAATGGCAAAATGAATTGAAAATGAATTGAAATGAATTGCAAATTTAAATAATTACGATTTGGTTAGAGTTCGTATTGGCAACAGTAACGCACTCTGTAGGGAAAGACACTGCGACTGTGATGATTCGTGCAAGTTCGGGAATGTTCGTCGTGACACGAGAATTCACGAGCAGGCGCGAACCATCACAGTCGCAGGGTCTTTCCCTACAGAGTGCGCTAGTGTTGCTAATACAAATAGTAAAAATTTCCATATTTTTTAATTTTGAGTACAATATAAAATAATCAAAATGTATTGACACAATTTGTACAATTTGACAAATGAATTTTTTCGTTTTATGTTTCAGGTGAGTGGCTGGCTACACACCAACCGTCTCTGTAATGCCAAATAGGTATCGATGTGTGTATTCTGTCGATAGTCAGTTTATCGGTTGCGGCGAACGGATGCTGCACCCGGTGAGTGACGAACCCCGGACTCCCGTAGCTCACTTGACCAATACCCTAAATCAATCAGCCACGTCCAACTTCCGTACACTTAATTAGTGCTCCATCGTAGGTCCTGGAACCTATATCGTAGTCTGTTTTAGATTCGTGTAGAATTAGTATACATCTTCAGGTTTTGTAAAAAAAACAAAAAAACAACTAAGAAAGCGACTGCCACGATAGAAAAAAAAGGAAGGGGGTCATTAAAGGTCATTGCACCGTTTCCATGTGCATGTGGGCGTAATAAATTTAGTAAAAACCGAAAATACGTAATTAAAAAGCTAAAATACATATTAGTTCGTAGTAGATTTAGATTTTTGTTTGTCCCGTTCAAAGAAGACGAGTGCACGATTGGGTGGATGGAGAATAGTTGATTAAAAAGCGATATTGTAATTAATGATCCCAGGTCGGTGTAAAAAATATTGAGATCCATTTTTATTATATTACAATTACTTCTTTTCTTTTTTTCTTTTTTTTCTTTTTTTTCTTTTTTTTCTTTCTTCTTTAGTTAGTTCGCTCCAACGCAATAAAAGTGCAAAAGCTCGGTGCGTCTCTTCGAAGCGGCGACACGATGACTGCTGTTGATGTTATATTTTTGTTATTTTTATTGTCCTCGCATCGATTCGAGAATTCGTTTACACCGTTTCACCTTCTTCTTTTTATTCGACATTCTTCATAATACTTTCTTTTTCTCCCTCCATGTTTCTTTTATATCCCTTTTTCCTTCACTTCTTCCTCTCATTTGTCCTTCGTTCCTTTCCTTCTTTCGATTATATTTTTTATTTTTATTTTTACCTATTTTTTTTCCAAATTTGCTGAATTTTCAAACTCAAATTTTCCCACTTCTATCATTTTCAAATATTCAATAAAAAACTTTCAAAAAATTATTAAATTTTGAAGAATATGCGGTAAACGGTGAAAATGCGATTCTTTCGATCGTTAAAGTATATAAATATATATAGATATATTCATGTTCGAAAGTTTTGTTATTATTGTATAGAAATAAATATGACGTATTCGCTCAGTACCTGCCAAGGGGGGAAAGGGGAAGAGTACGCGCTGTTCGATCACAAAAAACCGTCTCTTGAAATGCATTTAATGAAAAGATCATTTTTCCGTCATTCTGAAAGTGATAAGACGATAAAAAAATAACTATAAAAGTTAAATTTTTTTTTTAAAAGATACGTATGTACGTACCTACCTAGTACCTATTGGCGCCTTTACACGCCCAGAAAAAAATTTACCCAATCACGATATTTATTGTATATGACATTTGAGACAAACAAGGTAAACGTTTGTCTTAAATTATTAAAAATAATTTCTTTTTTTTTTTTTTTAATTTTCCATGAAAGGAATTTTATTGTATAAAAAATATTTATTTTTGAAAAATTCTAAGCTTTATTTGTTCCCGGTGAAAAAAAAATTTACGCAGGCCTTTTAGTAAAATTATTATTATTATTAATATTATTATTATTAATTGTCACAGTGAATATTTTTTTGGGTGAAATTTCAAAAAAAAAAAGAAGGTGGCGCTATTGTAACAGTTATTCTAGTTAACGATTGTATACGAATAGGCACTAAGTGAAAAAAAAACCTGAAAGGACGTAGCTAAAAAAAAAACACAGTATTTTAAGATGAATATAATGTTAATAATATTATTTATTTTGTGGATCTCCGAACGAATCTCTCTTATATCGCTCCACTGTATTACATACGTAATTAGACGATTGCAAGTTAAGAGAAAGGGGGGAGGAAGGGGGTCTGCTTGTATAAAAGTGGACTCTACGCATTATTATAGTGGTAGCTGTGTTTTCTGTGTGAACGTTTTACGTGCAAAATTTCTTTTTTTGTAATATATTAGAGTATTAATTATTTACCAGTATGATCCTGATGTATGTATCCAATGCGACCAGGGCCGCACCTGCTTCCTATGAATTAAAAAAAATAATAAAGCCGATAAAGAGAAAAAGTCCTTAGGGGTGGTTGCCGTTCTGAACGCCAAATTGTAATTTTACGCTGATTATACAATTGCTAAAAGAAAAAAAAATAAATAAAAACCGAAAATAAATACGATCCGAATCTGAAAATCTTGATTATTGAATTTTTTGCCGTGCGCCCCTGGCCGTGGCATTTCACCTCTCCAAATTCCTTGATCCTGTTTTTTGTTCTTTTCTTTCTTTCATTCAAAATAAGAAATAAACAAAATAAATAAAATGAAAAAAAAAACTGGAACATATTGAAAGAATTTTTAAATAAAGCAAAATTAATTTACACTGCTTTAATAGTTCACAAATAGATAAATCGATGTATTTTAAAAACGTCTGTAAATTAACGAAAAATATATCAAAAATTAAAACCAAATAACAGTAAAAAATTATGGTTTTTAAAATTTTCGATATTTAAATGTTTATAACTCAAAGTGAAGTGATAGAAAAAGGTTCACTAGTAGGTCAAAAAATGCATCTTGGAAAACTATTAAATGAAAGGAGCTAATTAAAAAAAAATTAAAGATTTAAACCAAAAACACCACAAAAAGTTAATTTTTTCTAAAATCTTCAATTTTTGAAACTTTTATAACTCTGGATAGAATTGCCGCTGAATGTTTGCTAATATAGGTCAAAAGATAAGTCTTAAAAAATATAAAAATCGATAAAATGAAAGAAAAATATTTAGTTATCAGAGCATTTTTAAAAAGATATTTAGAAACAATTTTTTTTTTAATTAAAATCAAAAATGGTACTTTGAAGAATTTCCTCCGAAAAATGTATAGTTGTAAAACACTTTTTCTTTTAAAGAATATATTCGTTTCCAGGAAGATTTTGAGGCTGCATGTACCAGAGAATCTGCTACTTTTTTGAAAATATTTCAGTTTTCATTGAAAGAGAGTCCAACAAACCTAAAATCCAAAAAAATACGTCACAGAAAATTGTATGGTATCAAAATAAGATGCAACGCTCTTATTTTAATACATTTTTAGCTTATTTTAATCCAATTTGGTATTAAATCAATACCGTTGCACCTTATTTTAATACTACAAAATTTTCTGTGGTTTTATTCCTAACTGTAAATAATTAATACCAATGAAAAATATTACAAAAAAAGATCAAAATATTCCAAAATGAAAATAAAATCTCACAACATAATCACATTTCTAAGCACTGTAAACTTAAAAGTATCAATTTGATACCAAAAGTATCAAATCGATCCAAGAATTTGGAATCAATTTGATAATTTTGGTATCAATTTGATACTATTGATATTATTTTGGTATCAAATTAATCCAAGAATTTGGAATCAATTTGATAATTTTGGTATCAATTTGATACTTTCAAGTTTACAGTGAGAGAAAAATTTTAGTTTTTCATTCTCCAATCGTACTAAATTTCTAAAAAGAAAGAAAAAATGTAACTCCTGTTGGAAGAGACGATGACAATTTCAAAAAAATTCCCCTTTCCCATATTGCAATTTCCAGTAGACGGAAGCTCATATCCAAGTTATCAATTTCTCGAAATTGTCTCTGCGTCTTAGTTGTGAGACGTGCGACAGAAGCTTTACGACGCTTAAAATTGCGAAATGAATTTCTGATCGCGAATGCAATGGTCTTACCTTGATCTCGGGTCGAGTTTTCCTCCAATGTTCGATAAATCTCACAATAGCTGGTGATATTAATACATGTTATTGCGGAAAGACGCTCTCATGAAAGTCGACAAGGACTATACATATATATATATTATTTGGAGAAAAATATCTCTCTATGTTATGGTGGAACGATATAAGGGAGTATTTGGTGACCTTTAGTTTGAACACGTTCCCTGTCGTTGTGACCTGCCATGCGGAGGGTGAGAGAAAGGCGCGAGTGGAATTCAGCAGACGCCATTTGTATTAATGAAGCTCCGACAATGGTGCACGCCAGATGAATTATGTACTTAGGATGAAAACCAAACGATACATGGATCTGCGCACGAGGCAACCATTCATCTCGACACCAAAAGTTCCAAAATGACATCACATCTCATTTTATCCTCTGTGTCTTAAATGTTATTTACCCCCCCCCCCCCCCCTCCCCTTAGGCGCAAATTTACAACCGATCCCCCTCACTATTTTCAATGTAAGTTCTATCGCAATAGTAAATCTTGCCACTGGATTTGATTCTCTTCCGGTGCAGAAATTGCCCCACTTGGCCCTACTTGAAACAGGGCTTTAGCAAGGGTCTGACTAGTTTTCCTAGTTAGCAAGGCCCTTGTTAGGGCCCTATTTTAGATAGGGAAAAGTACTCTAGGTAGGGCCAAGTTAGGACCAAACTATTAACTGCCAGTGCCATTTTAGGCCCAATAATAATTCCAGGTATACCTTAGCGATTTCTATACACGAGGGGGTGAAAATAAAAATGAATGTTGGGTTGCGTTATAATAGAAAACCATAGCCATTATCCCGAAAGACGTAGCGAGCATCCATCTCGGCTCTGGCGCGGATAAAACGACCGTTTTACTTTGGATTACAGGGGTGCAATTTACAGCAGACAGAAGAGCACCTGTTCGTTCTTGAAGAGATGGAATGGCGGGGAGAGACTTAAAGGGGGTGGTTATATCAAGGGGTATGGGAATAGCGTGCCTCACAGACGTTGCGGTAATTGAATCCCAGTAAGTCCCTCCCGTATATATATAGCTATAGCCCTTTAAATATATGTACAAGACTTTCTCTGCACGCACGAATAACCCAACATCGAGTTATTTTACTTACAAGAGCTCATTCAATTCCTTTTTTTCAGTAATAACTATTAAAACCAAGAAAACTACGTAACCATTCTCTTTTGTAATTTACGGGAATTTATTATATATCGAATTTTCCCTCTTAATTTCTTTCTGATTTAGGGGGAAACAAAAGGGAAACAAAAGGTTACAATTATATTGCGTGAGAGTTCTCGCGAGTCGTTCAATCGATGGGTGGCGAACGACTCGCAAGTAGGCCAGGCAGTAATCAAGGGGGGAATTAATCTTTTTTTTGTAGTCTACTGTTGTACATTAATTATTAATTATTAATTACTAGGTCGAAATAGGGTTTCCAGGTACAATTCCTAGATGAGTCTTGTGCTCCGCCCTTGATGTAATTACTTTTCATGGTTTTAGTTCGCGTTCTCCTGCATGGCTCACGAACAGTTTCTCGCAAATTCGCGAGTTACGCGGGGGAGGTTATTAGGCAACGCGGCACCTCATCCCTCATACTCGTAACCGCGCCGCAGCGTGTATTATGTAACAACATGGAAACGAACTGTGTGGGGTGGTAGATACCATGGGAAGCCGCTTCACCTTCTCTTCTTCCCACTTGGTTATTACACGTGGCTCCGAAAAGCAGTGAGGCTTCGAAATAATTGTTCGCGGCTCGTATTTCATCAAACCACATGAACCAATAAGGAAGCCAGCAGGGTTTATTTAGAATTCATCAGAGATTATTTTAATTTTCCTATTCATGATTCAATATATCAGTCCGAATGTAAAATACTCTTCTGAATATTATCACCGAATATTTTTACATATAATATAATATTCATGCAAAACCAAAATATTCCCTTTTCAAATAGAATAATTATCTCGAATTTGAGACAATTATGAACATTAATATGTAATTTGTACCTATCCATTGTTTCAAAATTAATCGTATGCGCCAGAAACTTATTAAGGGTGACAGCGGTGGGATATCTCATTTTTAAATTGTTTTCCTATTGGAAAAGGCAAATAAAACATTAACTAATATCAACCCGTGCAGAAATTGCCCCACTTTTCCCTATTCAAAATAGGGCTCTGACAAGGGCCTTGCAAGAGACTAGGAAAACTAGTTAGACCCTTGCTAAAGCCCTATTACAAGTAAGGCCAAGTGGGGCAATTTCTGCACGTATATTAGGATTTTTATATTTTTATTTTTTTATATTCAGGATTTTTCAGAAATTAAACAAGAAATTGAGATTTGTGAAAGATGTTATGATAATTAAGGAAATGTTTTGTCTAGCGGAGGGGTGAATTGATGACATATTGTAAAAGTGACAGGCATTGATAGGAAGGGCGATTAAAACGAATTTAGAGCACATTTGGGAGGAATTTAACGATAGTATATATGCGAGATAAAATAATGTGTGCGGAGAATTCGTGTTCTTAAAGCCAAGGCAGGTACGTATACGTAATTTCGAAAAGGGCAAAAGTTCAAACTGTTAGGCATTGGCAGCTGGACCACGTTCTTTGTCGGTGGCAGGGGTTGTCCAACCGAGAAATAATACAAGCCCACGACGCGGAGACCTACCCCTTACTATCCGCACACCCGTCGCCCGGAGATAAATCTTTCCGCCCTCTAATTGGCCTTCCCTCCATTTCCTCGCCCCATTCCTCTCTTTCTCTCTCTCCGCGTTCTTCTCTCTGTACTCGTCTTCTTGTTTTACCCGCACCCACCAACCCCTTCACACAGAAACCGTTCTCTATTTCTCAGTTTCATTCCTTGCTCCTCACGCCCCCCTCCGGCTCTCAAGCTGACTACTCATTCGAAACGTACCGGGCACTGCTCCAGGAAACATCCCCAGCATCCCCATCCGCGAGCTCTCGCGAATTATTAGAATTATTAGAGATTATATTGGCCGCAAAGTGTCCGTTAGCCGGCGAGAACTCAATTATGAATTAAGTTTCACGCCTTGGAATGAATTATGTATACGACTCGCTCGTTATAACGCCGGAGGTTTATGAGAAATTGGAGGAAAAAGAAGAAGATGAGGAAGAAGAAGAATAAGAAGAGAATAGCTTTCGGAAGAAAGATGTGTGTGATGTCTCAAATTGAGAACGGAATTTAAAAAGAAGATTAGCTTTAATCGAAATTTATACCAATTTGTTTCGAAATAATTCCTCTTGATTCGAAAAAATTTATTAGAAAAAATTTTATCTATTGCGCTAAGTTTTAACCTTTCTTAGTTCCTTTAACCTCCCTTTGGAGAGGTTCCTATGCTTCCTATGGGAAGCTTACCCTAAGTTTTCAAAATAGACAAAAAAAGATCTTAAGTAATTCGTAGACTGTATTTAAAAACATCGTTTCCAAGTGATGTGTAAGTAACCAAGAAGAAAGAGCGCAAGCGCTAGACAATGAGCGCGAGAGAGAAAAACCCAAACTTCTCTGTCAATCTCACAGCCCCCACTCCGACGCTTACGCTCCGCCTTTCCTCATGGTTAATTATCTCCCGCTTCAGCTAATCCTACGATGTAAATACTATAGTTAGAAGATTAAAACAACTTCAGCGGAAGATATTATATGGCGTAATTTATTATTATTATTA
>JUFY01019650.1:0-10532 GCA_001855655.1 Leptopilina clavipes | reverse complement strand
AATATTATAATATTTTAATAATTTTACTGTGTATTGAGAGTAAGTTCCAGGCATGCCAATTGAGAATGTGCAGCATTCCTCTCTGCTAATTGTCTCTGTGCAAGACTAAGTAATTCTTTTATCAAGTCCTCTAATTGTTGTTTTGATCCGTGTAAAGACATTGATAATTCTTGAAGATGAGTTAACGTTGCACAATCCTCCCGCAAATGGTCCACCTCTCGAGCCATTCTTCGTAAATTTTCATCCTTGGCTGAAATAAAATTTTTTATTTCGTAGCATTCTTTCAATAAACAGAAAATAGTTGACAATATTTAATAATTATCCAGGAGAATAAAAATCTTATTTTATTTTCGAATATTTTTTTCAATTTTGGTTAATTAAATTAAACCAAAAACTGAAAAATGTTGAAATTTTCAAATAATATTTAATAATTATCCAGGAGAATAAAAATCTCACGTTAGAAATCATTTGGGTTTTTTGATTTTTTGTTTCAATTTTGGTTAATTAAATTCTTAATTTAATTCATTAATCGGATTATCTAATCCAAATTAAATATTATAGATTTTCGAAACACTAGATTCAGGAGGAGCTTACTAAGTTTGTTCATTTCAGAAGCTTCTTTAGTTACAAGAAGTTTTGTTGACCAATAGTTTCGCTAGCTTCTCAGGTTTACTAATTAGTTTTATTAAGTTCTATTGCGGATCTATTAGTTACATTATCTTTGTTTTGTAAGAACGCAAGAAACATTTTCTAAATTCTTTTCTAAATCTGAATGAGTGGTTTATTTATTTTTCGGAAATAATTTTTTCTGGATAAAAAAAGGATGGGAATTCGTCTGTTCGTATTTACCTTTCATCACCTCGAGATCATCCAAAGAAATCCTCATTAGCATTTTGTACTTATTTGCTTCCAAAAGGCCAACCAGACTATTTGGACACGAACTCCTATTCAATATGAAATAATTGAATAATTTCGCTGAAAATATTTAATATTAATGTATAATTATTTATATGTCCAGGTCACTCACGTTGATGGTTTTCTTATCGTTCCACTTCTTCGTTTGATGCTCGTTATAACCAACAAATCGGAAAATAAAAATAGGGCCCGTTCTTTTCGAGTTCCTTGATTGGACGCTATTGTCACCAGATCGTGTCGAATAAATGCTCTGAAAGACAATTATTTCGTAACAAATAGATTCGTTTAGTTGTAGTAAATTACAAAATTATAATTAAAAAGTATAGTCAACCTATCATTAGCAACAATTCCCGCGAGTCCTTCAACAAGTGCTTGGACTTCTTTCAAAGTCGTTTGCTGTTGTTCCCATTCGAGACTCTCCCTCTCGGTACAATTAATTTTCACCACCAATTCGTGTACTTCTTTCTGTGCAGCTGACAAAAGTTCATAATCCGGATGCGACGAATCAGTATGTTTCAATAATCTCTGAATTAAAAGTTCGTAACGTGGAATTTTTTGAACAGGCTTTATCAGCAATTGATCTAATCCAAGTTTACCTTTGTGTTCTCTTTCCATGGTCTATTTTAAAATTAATTATCGATTAAAAGAGAGAAATATTTTCCTTTCAGAATAAACTGTTTATGATTTATTTTAAAGGATATTATAAATATATGTATATATATATAGTTAAAATAAACCATTTTTCACGGAAGTTAAAAATGAGTTGAGGTCATCAGTTGCTAAATTTGGCATTTGTCAAATATGGCCTCGACAACATAAAATGAGTTCCAACTTTCTACTCTTGTATTTATATTTTATATCTAAAAAGCTAATTCTAGAAGTTCTTGGGCATTTTTGAATATGGAAGGGGCAAAAAACTTGACATGCCAACATTTAGATAGGTCATAAATTATCAGAAATTTATTGAACACAATTTGTTGACTCTCAACAACAGTTTTCAATTTTGTTTAACACTATTTAGACATTGTTTGAGTTGTAATAAATTCTAATAAAAAAAATATTTGGAAAGTGAATTCAAAAATTTTTTATTAAATGCATTTTTATAGAAGAGATGATCTTCTTTTTTTTAAATCTCACCTCTAAAAATCGTGCAAATGCTGGTTTTGATTGACACGTATTTTTAATGGCGGTCTTTGCCGATTTCCAATTATCGAGAAATAGTGTGTAGGTTTCCAGGACAACAGGTTTCATAAACTAGAAAACAAAATTTATCAATTTTTGGAGTAATGGACAGTATCAGTAAAAAAATTTATAATGGGTGAGAGGGGGATCTTTTTCGATTCGAATCAGATATTTAAATATTTTTGTGCGATACTTACCACGTCAAGAAACACATCGCCTATTGTTTGTCCAGGTTCCCATGTTTCAAGTCGTTTTCGTAATTCTTCGAGAAATACTTCATGATGACTAAGTATTGCTGGAATCTATAATTAAATTATTTATAATCTTTAATTGCAATTGAACAGCGTGTCAACTGCAACTAGTCTCCTCTACTAAAAAGTGATAAAAGAATTTAATAAAAAATACTAACGGTAAAATACTAGGAAGTACTAAGAGTAAAAAACTAAAACGCACTGAAAGTAAAATACCAGAAAATACTAAAGGTAAAATACTAAATGTACCAAAGGTAAAAATACTAGAAGGAACTAAGGTAAAATACCAGACAGTATAAAAGGTAAAATACTAAAAAGTGCTAAAAGTAAAATACTAAAGAGTACTAAAGGTAAAATACCAGAAAATACTAAAGGTAAAATACTATAAAGTTCTAAAAGTAAAATACTAAAGAGTACTAAAGGTAAAATACCAGAAAGTATTAAAGGTAAAATACTTTAAAGTGCTAAAAGTAAAATACTGGAGAGTACTAAAGGTAAAATACCAAAAAATACTAAAGGTAAAATACTAGAAAGTATTAAAGGTAAAATACTAAAAAGTGCTAAAAGTAAAATACTAAGAGTACTAAATGTAAAATACTAGAAAATACTAAAGGTATAATACTAAAAAGTGCTAAAAGTAAAATACTAAAGAGTACTAAAGGTAAAATACTAGAAAGTATTAAAGGTAAAATACTAAAAAGTGCTAAAAGTAAAATACTAAGAGTACTAAATGTAAAATACTAGAAAGTATTAAAGGTAAAATACTATAAAGTGCTAAAAGTAAAATACTAAACGTACTAAAGGTAAAATACTAGAAAATACTAAAGGTATAATACTAAAAAGTGCTAAAAGTAAAATACTAAAGAGTACTAAAAGTAAAATACTAGAAAGTATTAAAGGTAGAATACTATAAAGTGCTAAAAGTAAAATACTAAAGAGTACTAAATGTAAATACTAAAAATCGCTTAAAGTAAAATAATAAAAATTACTAAATGCAAAAACAATAAAGTACCAAAGATTAAATACCTAAAGTGCCAAATATAAAACACTAAGACTTAAAAGTACCAAATACAAAATATTCAGAGTACCCAATACAAAATATTGAATAAAAGTACCAAATAAAATACTAAGAAGTACCAACTATAAAATACTAGAAAGTACCAAATATAAAATATTATGATGCAGTAAGGGTAAAATGCTATAAACACTAAAATAAAAATGCTAAGAAGTACCAAATATATAATACTAGAAAGTACAAAATTGAAAATAGAGGAGACTAGGTGCAGTTGATGCAGTTTTGAGAAAATCAGTTACAGTGATTAGAGTTTAACTAATATAAAAAATAGAAATCTGGTTTAACTCCAAATTAGAAGTGTACAAATTTTTTGTTGATTTTTGTATTCGAGAAATTTTTTTTTGAAGGTTTTTTGATTATTGAAAAACGGAAAAAGTAGTAATATAGCGACGTTTGTAGAATTTTTTGTATATCTATAAATTTTTTATTATATTCTCTGATATAAATATTCTCGAATTATGATATTCAATTATATGAAAAATTATAAATCAGATAAAATGTACCTGATAAAATATTTCATCGACTGTCGCTGAATCCACGAGACCAGCATTTTCCGGACTCTTGAGTGGTTGCAGATATTTCTGCAATAATATTGAAAATAGGGACCAAATTAAAAATAATAAATAAGGATGATTATTATTATAAAATTTCGATTAATATATTACATAGTTATTTAAAAGCAATATAAAAATAATTGAACTCGAATTTCTTTTCCCTTGTTTCCAATTAGAGACGAAGATTTTCCCAATGATCTCCAATTTCATTTTCTCTTGTTACCAATTAAAATAAAGTAGCATTTTTCTATAGATATTCTTGAAATGCACTTTCCAAATCATTCTTCATTTAATTTTTCCATTTCTTTGTTCAGAGTACTTTGCAGATAAGTTAGCTTTATTGTAATTGTATTTATACTTCTTTTTAGTTATTTTAGACTTTTTGTATGTTTGCGAAAAATGTTTTTGCTCTTCTTCTGATTAAAATTCTTACTCTTTTATTAAAATTATTCTAGCTTTTTTTTTGTTACTGATGGAAGAGGTTAAAAGGATTGTATTAGAATATTGTTTTCCTTTGTATTAGTAAAAAGAATGCGACAAGGACGTGATAGAAGATGAAGACAATGATCCTGAATATAAAAAGATCCTTTGTCCTCGCACTTATAAGTCCATAAATGTTTATGTGTGTCAGCTGCCCCTGAGATGTTACCCTTGAATGGAAATGCAAGACTCGCATGGCCATTCCCTTGAGACAATAAAACGTCACATTACGTATACCAGTTACTCATATGTTTATGTTTATATCCTCTCTCGAATTTTTACACTGTATAACAGAATTTCATTTTCGTCACCCCCATTTTGGCGCCTTGTCCGCCACAATAACACGTCACTGATGTTATTTACATGGCGCCTATATTCCATCGCGGATTTATCATTCAGGTATTTCGATAAATGGATTGATTTATTGACCCTCATCGTTTTCTTTTTCTCTCTTTTTTTTTCTTTTATATAAATCTCGCTCGAACTTACTAAGTGAACATGTGTTTCTGTTCTCGACAAATTAGCGCACGATTGCCTAACCAGCCACTTGAAAATTATTTTTAAAACTGAAGATGATTTTTAATTAAAAAAAAATAAAAATAAACTGAAAATTAAATTAATAATAATGAAAATTTCGACTGCAATTTATTTATTCAGTATTTTGGAATTCGTAAAATGTATTTCTGATGAAAATGGAAAAAATTTTTTTTGACAGTGCTTAATATTTCTTTTTGAAGTTGAAAATATATTTTACTATTCGAAAAATAGGGAAAATTGGAAAGTAAAAGTGAATATTAATTTGCAATTTATCGATTGGTTTATCGTATGTCCTGCACTTAACGTCCAGGGTTAATGAGAAACTTCAGGAAGTGAGTAGTTATGCAAGTGGATGGAATGAATCTATATATGATCGTATAGTTACGACGATATTCGTTCAACCGGAAAAGTTGTTTTGTTGTTGTAAATAAAGAGAGCTTGTTGACAAAATTCTCAGTTACGCGCAATTTTCATGAAATGCGTAACAATTTTCTTTTTTTGAAACAAAACTTTGCAGTTTGGATTAAAACAAAGCTCCAATTTTAAAAGTGTAAAATTTCCATTTTTCCCAAAAATTCTTTAAATTGTTAATTATGATACTGTTAATCAATGCATAATTAAATAATTGAATGAAATACATTGCACGAACAAATAATTAATATCTATTAATAGAAATACAATTAATTATTTGTGATGCAAGAAGATAACTTTCCACATGAATACAATGGTACAATAAATTTTTTATCAGAATACAGTTAATTAATTATTTATTGGAATAAAGAGGAAAGCAATTTGAAAAGCACGAGGACTTTTGTAGTGATTTCTAGTTAAAACTTTAAAAGTTGGCTTGTAATTAAAACTTGAATGCAACTTTAATATTGTGCAAACGAGATTAAAATTTTAGATATAGAGAAACTAGCTTCTTTGGATTTAGTAGAAACATATTAATTAACTTTTTATCAGGGGGGTTTGGATATTTTCATTTGTTTAAATTACGATATGATACGATATTATGAAGATTGGATGTATTTTGAATTATTTTTATATTGCTATAAATAAATTCAGTAACGTGGTTGTTATGTTTTATATAAATTTTTCCAAGTTTTATATGACGGGTATTGTGCAATAAACTTACATTGACTAGTATTTGTAGAGCCTCGACGTAAGATCTTTCTGTATCATAAAGTTCAACGACAACGTGCGTTCGTGTATCCTGCAACAAAAAAAAAATGTAATCAATGGCAAAATATTTACCTTAGCAAAATATTCCTCCAAATTTGAACCTAACGTTCTTAATTTTACTTTTTAGTATGTTAAATGTTAATAATTATTTAATTTCTTAATTTTTCAATTAATTATAATTGTCTTAAAGTTCTGAGAGTTTAAACAATTTTCTATTTTAAATTATTTAAATACCTTGATAGTTTTACGAGGGAAGATATTTTACCATTAACTGCTTTTTTTCATATTAATTTAAAAAAATAATAAAGTTTTCAATGAAATTTGTAAACCTTAATTGTTTTAACTATAGCGGACGAGTTTCATAAAATTTTGCCGGTGGGAAGTTGTAATTAGTAAATTATATAATTTATAAGAGTTTTATAGATATTAATAAACATTAATATGTTAATGAAAGATAACAAAAGGTCTGCGTATCATTTTTGAAAGTGACATTCTCTATAACTTGAGAATATAACTGATTTGTTATCGGGAACAATTGTCTCAAGGACAATCCTATTGAGGAAAGCTGGTTCTGGCTTTAACAACTTTGTTGCTTCATGGCCTCGATGCTCATAATATTGAATAATATTCAACAGATTCACGTTGTAGGCCCAAAACAACTCGGAATAATTTTGCTTTATAGTAAACTATATAAGTATACGTATTTTGAACGCAATAGACACCCTCTCCAAAGCCACGTGTATATCCAAAACAAAAGTTCATGGTTATTGAAAAGCTTCGCGAATAAAAAGACAAATCGATATAAAACTGAATAATCTCAACAAACATATTGACATTGATTGATATTTAAATGACTGTATAGAAAAAGAGAACAAGAGTATTTACCCATGGAGGAAAAATAGGGAAATTAATCTAGAAGAATTAGAGAGAAAAAAAGAAATAATGAAATACTTAAATACTGAAATGCTTTTTATTAATTAATTTTCATTTATTGACAATCTCCTTCATTTAAAAAAAAATAATTCGAGAAATTTTATACAGAATAGAAATTTACCGCATCGTAATATCAATATTTATTTCTGATTTTATTTTTATTTATAGAGTTTAAAAAATTGTTGAGAAATAATAGAAAAAGATAAAAAATAAAAAATACTAATTTTTTAATATCCATAAAATAAATATACTTTCAAAAGTAAATTAAATTTTTATTTGAATGATATGATTGTTTTTAAAAAAAAGTGCAGAAATGGTATATTAAGAAACGAATAATAATTAATAATAATTATTTTGAATGAAATTAAATTTACCCACCACTAATTTTAGGAAACAATCACCATCATCACTTCCTTCTGAAGATTGACTGCAGAGTCTTTCTTCCACACTCATACTTAATTTTTATCAGAAAAATTTACAATTATTGTTTTAGTATAAACTAATGTTTACTGTTTAGGTGAAAACAATTGAAAATTTTAATACACTTATTATTTTTATTTAAATTGTTTTAATTAGCACGACACGTTATTTTATTATGTATCATTCGTATTATTTTCTCTCTTTTATATTTTAGATAAAATCATCTGGTACTATAGTAAAAAATTCACTAGAATAGCTAAAATATTAATTGCTTTAGATAAATGTTTAATTATATATGGTGAATTTTTTAGCTGCTCCAGATTAATTTTTTTCGTGATTTCGGTTTAAATTCTATTAAACATTTTCTAAATTAACAATTTTTTGAAATTATCTATTTCTTTTTAACTTGCTTTTTATTATCCATTCAATTTTATGTATTATCTTAAACTATTATTTATTAACTTAAAATTTAAATTAAATCATTTTTTCAGTTGATTAATTTTTTGATTTAAAAAAATTTTTTAATTTAATAAATAAAATAAAATTTTTATAAATTTTAATAAATAATTTAAAGAAATTATTATTTATTTATTATAATTAATTAAATTATTTATTACAATTACGATAAGAAATAATTAAATTAAAAAAGAAAGATGGAATTTGAATAGTTCAAAAATGTCGAAATTGACGAAATTTTCTATAAAAATTAAAGGACTTTAAAGCATAAAACAGCAGAGCAAGCAATGTTTACATTGTCTACTTTAACCGTTACGCAAACGCAAACATTTGAAACGAGAAGTACTTCAAAAATGTTTAAAATTCATTTGCAAGTGATTAACATTATATTTACATTTTCTTTAATCCATAAAACCAGTGTTCAGTGTTTTTTAAAACTACAATTTTTTTTGCATTTTTATTTTTTAAAGTGACAACTTTTTTCACGTGAGAAATTTAATATTTTGTCATCTCTGATAAAAAATGGAAAAATTGTCTAACAAAAAAAACAAATGTTAAAATTATTTCTTGTTTATAATTTGTTGATTTATATTTTGTTATTAATTACATGTATTTTATTCACGGTGTGTATTAGAATTTGAAGAGCACTTTTTTTTCACATCATATCTTTCACCAACAATCCACGTGTATCTCTCATTATTCGCGCGCGGGAGCAATTCGCGCGTTTTAATGCATCAAAGATAACAAATTTTTTTATGACTTTATTTTTGTCGGAAATTGAAGAAAAAATTTTCTTTTATTTTGACAATTAGTGTTGAATGAAAATAGTGAAAAATAATCTTAAATTTTTAATTTTAGAGAAATGAGAATTTAGAGATACATTTTTTTAAAAGTATTGTTAAAAATTAATTTTTCGAGTTTATACCGTCAGAAAAGTACGGACGGGATGAAAGCGTGCAGCAACAGGCATTACATCCCTGATACTATTCCTCCCAACGCAACGACTAGATACAAGGGGTTGATCGATGCCTTTAAGTGGAAAAGAGAAGGAAAAGGCGCAGCATCGGAACGCCGGCGCGTAATTTAACACTTTGTTGGTTTTAGAATTAAAAAAAAAAAATGTATATATACTATAAGCCGCCACGAGTAAAAAGTAATCGCACTACATACAAACAAAAAATATGATCGCGTATTAATAATTAAAGGTATTGAGTCCATAATGAAATTATCAAAGGTAGCACTGGAAAACATCAGTTTTTAGATCAAAGAGAATCAATTTTTTTTTTTTATTTTATTACAAAAAAAATATTGGTTTTTTTTAACTGAGAACTAATTTCTAATCTTGATGATAAATATCGGAAAAATGTATCAACCTGAATATAAAATAATACTACTAATAATAATAAAAATAATAGTAATAATGATTATTTATTGCATTATTGTATATTATTATTATTGTTATTGCTGTTGCTACTTCTACTTTTCTTTTTCGTCCCTGAGTAAAATACGGGAGTTTTAAATTTATTCAAACTTGAAGTCAATTTTTAACTCTTAATTGAATCCTCTCTGCTTTTGCACTTAAAAGGAAGTGACACCTCTTGCAAAATTTTGCGAGAGTATTATAAGTAAACTCTAAACATCCGGAAAAATGACGTCGATCAAAAGGAATGTGTTTTTCCGATTTTATTTATTTTTTGTTTGCACGGGACCAATATCAGGAAACAAAAACGATTATAGACAAATTACGAATTTATAGTTTGTCGTCATAAAAAAAACAAAACTGTGTGGTTTTAAATATAAAATTTGATAAAAAAAAAATTTATTTGATTATAGAGTGCGATATAGTATGAAAATATTTGCGGGTCATCAGTTGATGATCATTCATTCATCCGGTGGATGTACAGCGCATATATATCTCCCAAATGTCGTGTGTCTTTCACTATTACTATCTCGCGCGACCAAGAAATCCGGATCGAACCACATATATGTACACATTTGTCGGATTGTGTTCTAATTTTGAAGAAATGAATGCTTTCGCATGTGGTAGGAGTTTTGTGACGTGGCCACCTGGTGGGCGATGCCGGAACTCACACCTGCGTCAATGCGAATCACGCGTGCTTTGTCTATTTCAGCCCGTATAACTGTCATTCAAAAAAGTCTTTATTCAACTTTTATACAATGATATTATACCTCTCTCCATTATTATTAGATCACATTATACATTCTGACAATCCTTTTCAAGATATGTATTCATTAATGTATAACTTTAGATTGTATAATATTGACAAGTTCGCGCAATAATATCGGTCTTCTATATATTATATATACGGAATCAGGAAATTTAAATATTCATAAAGATATTGAAGAAGCAAATTTAGAATAGATCGTTTTTCCATTTTTTTTTTCATTTTAATTCTGAAAAATTTTGCTTTTACACTGAAAAAAAAAATTTTTTTGATTCAAATAACCGATTACTTTATTATCAAATAAATATTTACTTGCAGCAAATAATTTTTATTTAAATCAAGAAAACTATGTGAAATAATT